>VDFB02055861.1:0-133617 GCA_007258455.2 Sequoia sempervirens
ATCTAACATTCCATCTCCTTTGTCCTTCTCTATGCTAACATCCATCTCTTCCATGCTAAATTTTGTTTCATCTGCATCTTGACAAAGTCTTGTGACACATAAAAACATCTTGCATATATAATCATGTTAGAAAAAATCATAGAAAGCATTTTTATCATAAACAACATTATCATATTAAGCCATATATATTTGCATAAGAAAATACAAAAAAAATAAAAATTCTCCATATATAATTTAACATTATATTGGATTTTTTGGTGTATTGCCTAAAAAATTTTGTCTCTCTTCCCTTTGTTGGGACTTTTTGTAATTTTTGTTTTTTTACCTTATCGAGCTACAATCGGAGGTTTTCTTCCTGGTTATTTCCTGCCAGTATGCTCACCTGAACTACGACATGTAAATTTTAAAAAAATCATTAATAAAATATAGTGTCTCTGCCACTTTTATTTTAAAAAAACATTATATTGCATTTTATTATAACTCATGACATGTCATTGCACATCACATCATAGTTCATTTCCATCCATCACATTGCATTATATTGCATATACATTGCATCACATCAATATCACATTATACATTATAACATGGCATACCATACTACACATTGCATTTTTCATTTATATTAGACATTCTTAATCATCACATTTTGTATCATCATAAAAGAATTCCATTACATTAACATTAATTGTATTTACATGTTATATCACATTCACAACATTATCCATACATATCATAATGGTATAAACATCCATAATCATAAATTCATCACATTATCATATCACATTGTATTAATCAAATTAGGTCATCCATACTGCATTTATCATCCATACATATCATAAGGGGCATAAACATTCATAGCATGATCATAAATGCATAATCATAGCACATATTAAAACATCACATTATCATATTGAATGCATCAATAGACATCATAAAAAACATGAACATCCATAGCATAACATCATCGTAAACATAAAGCATTCTCACATAACAATCCATATCATAAACCACTACCAAAAATCATATCATATATATCGCTCAAAAAATAAGTGTCATGGGTACAATGTCACGATGTTTCATGATCATCAAAGATGGAGCTCACAGGCTCAATAATCAAAATATAGTGTCCATATAACATAAAAAATAAAAGATTCTCTATCCTGAGCTGCCCTGATCTCTTATCCCTGGGGCATCATTGTCCTCCTGGTGTGGTGACTCTCTAGCCCTATGCTATAAGGTGGATTGCCTATCATAAGGGGTGGCCCATCTCACATCTAAAGTCTCACCCTCTGACCTGCTTTGAGAGTGCCTATTGTGTGTCATGTCTTGATTCCTACCCCATGAACCACTGTCAACCTCTAAAAATGTGGGCTCCCTCCCCTCCGATGGTACCACTCTCTCATGGAGATCCCTATAGTACTGCATGGCCTTGCTGGCCTTGGCATACTCACAAGCAAAATCCACCACTAACCCACTACATGTATTTTTAAAATTAATCATTCGTTGATATGTTTGCTACCAACTAATAATAGCTAGGTCCCTCTCAGTTTGCACGGTATCCCTCTCGGCCTTAAGGTCGTCCCTTTTTGTTGTCACAATCCTTAGCTCTGCCTCTAAGGCTTGTAACTGATCCTACAATGTAGCTATCATCTTCTCTATAGATCCATCATCCCCTCTAGCCTCCACCTCCTCTAGCTCCACATCCATGCCCATGATGAGCCACTCCTAGAGGAATCTCTTAGCCTCGTCCATCTCTACCTCCTCTCCATGCTTCTCCTACCCCCCTCTCTAGGTCCCTCAACCTTGCCTCCACCTCTGGGTGTACTATCTCTAGAGAGGGCATCTCAGCATGTTGCTATCCCTCCTATACCACTACCTTTGTTGCTAACCTCACCTTAGGTTGGTCCTCCTCCATCCCCTCCTCCTCTTGGATCAATGGTAGTTGTCTCACCACCCATCATCCTAAATCCCTCCTCCTCCTGTGTCAGTCTCCTCATTGAACTCCTCACCCATCTTCCCCATCATCTCCTCAATCTCCTCCATCCCCCCATCCACCTCTCCTCTCCCTCCACCCCTCTAACCCCTGTCACCTCTCTGGCCTCTTGGGCCCCTACCTAAGCACTCTACAGGCGCTAGCTACTATGGATCTATAAGTGGTATCGGTCGATGAATCAACCACCAGGAATCATACTCTAGTGTAGTCCCTATGTCAACATCACCTCCTCTCCACTCACAATCTAATAGATATAGGGAATCAATCTCCTGCTCAGCTATGGTGACAAATATCTAAGGCCCCCATGGATGAACCTCTCAGGAGGACCGTGCAAACTCTGCAATGCCAAATGGAATACCCTATCTCTCCCCAAACTTCCTTTGAACCCTGTCTAGGAGATACATCTTGATAATGCGGTTACTCTGCACTGTGCATCTGATAAGGTACCTAGGTTTTTGGCACCATGGCTTGTGATCATCCTCTTTGACCCATAAATCATAGGTCTTGTATGGTATCCAAATAAAACTAACCAATGTATCCAACCGTGCCTCTAGTATCCAACATCTTCCACATGTGTCTTTGTAAGGGCCCCTTGATACATGCATGAATATGGAGCACCAACTCCCAATTGTCATACCATCGGAGGATGAAACACTGCTATATGCTCCCAGGCCCATATTGTAAGCAATGTGACCCTGCAGCTCAAACTATGTCCTCCCCTGTAAGCAATATTGTGCAGCAAGAAATAAAGCATAGCCAATAGGCATGGTCCCCACATGTACATTATACCCTCCTGAACCATCAAATCGAGCATCTCTCCCCATCCTACTGAGAAATCATGACCTCTGTGATCAGGAATCATCACCAATGTTATCAATGTGCATAGGACACAATAATATGTCATATCTCACTGCAAGGGTCTCCCATATAATCTCGTACCCCTGGATCCTAAGCTCTACATCATCATCACAATCATAGTACTCATATAGTGTCTGCAATCCTCAAGCAAGGTCATAGCATACCTGATCGCTACAAATCAAAAGTCATAATATCCAGTATACATCCTCGAGGGTGATTGTCACCTCCCCCATCAGCAAGTGAAAGTTGCTAGTCTCGAAATATCATCACTTTGTCAACGCTATCAACATGCCCTTGTTTTCCCTAATAAAAGGAATATAGGTGACATAAAATAGACCAAGGTCCAGCAATGCCTGTCTCTCCTCATCACCCAATTGGTTTCGTAGCCAAAAAAAATCTTGTCTCAATTCACACATATAGATTGGCGATAGACGCTCTTGAAATCATCAAGCAAACTTGCATGTCAATCTAAGACCTTCAGTTGACCTATTAGACCTAAGTTGACCAAGTCAAAATATCCTAACCTAGGTAAAAATTTTAGCTAGGCAATTGTATTGTTGTTTTGTCAAATGTGTCACACACATTTTCAACCAACTCACAGTTGCAATTGCATCGCTCGCCTCTCAAATGTGTCATATCGTACAATGCTTGCGTCGCATCCTTTCAATTGTGATATTCTCGACTGCATATGCAACTTGAAAATTCAATTGCATCACACCATTTTATGCAACCGCCCCTTCCCTAGCCCTAATTCAATTGTGTCATGACGAGACAATTGCAATGAACTACTTATAATCTTTAACTCACACACGTAATTGTGTCACAAAATTATGCGATGCAATTTCTTGCTAAATTATTTTCCTACATAAATGCACACAAAATGAAAAAATTAAAAGGTGAGTTTGTAGTACTCACCGGTGTGGGCTCTCCCTTAGGTCGACAGTACCTCTAGATGTGATATGCGCAGTGGGTGACGTCTAGAATAGGTGACATCTTCATAGGAAAATCACTTAGAGCTCCAAGAATTTCTAAATTGGGAATGCACAAATGACCTATTTTCTCACTCAACTTTTTATTTATAGATTGAAAATTAGGGTTTCTCTCTTGTCTTGTCTATTGGAGGATCCTATTGATGACTTTGATCTTAAATTTGACTCCCTTTCCGACTTCGAAAATCAATTACTTCTTCAACATTGGATTTTTGGCCATCAAATTATCTTATTGGGAAAATTTTCCAAAATTTTTGAAATTTTTTGAACTTTTGTAAAAATTTCCTGAGGGGGCATACCTATACCCTGCTTTCACCGGGGCATCTTTTCACTGAATTTATTTGACACAATGTGATGAATAGCATTATATCAAAGAGGGCGAAAATGTAGACACTGAAAAATGTCTTAGTCTGCAAGCATCATTTTTCTTGGTCCTCATCTCCACATAATTAAATAATTTTAATTATTTAATTATCCTTGATCACATTCTTCTATTAATTAAATATTTTTTAATTATTTAATTAATTTACTTCTTAGATTTATTCTTTCTTGATCAATTAAATAAATTAATTGTGTCACTAATCCTCCCCTTTCTTCAATAATTAAATAAATTACTATTTATTTGATTATTTCCTTATTATCGTTCATCTATAGTTAAATAATTAAAGTTAATTATTTAACTATTCACTTATCCTTTAATTCTTCTAATAGTTAAATAATTGTCGAAATTATTTAATTATCTCATGACATTCCTTTCCTCCATTTAATAATTAGCTTAAATTGATTATTTATGTATCATGTCCATTTTCCCATTTAATTAAAATTCATTTCATAAATCATTTTAATTAAATGTTCATTTCCTCCCACTTGCCTTTTCCTCAAATAATTAATTTGAAAAAAAAATTTGTGCCTCCACTTTCCAGAGATTCCTTTCTCATGAATTAATTTATTTCCAATTTTTAATTTTACCATTATCCCTCCACTTTCTCGTCTTTGAATCTCATTCGTTGATCGTCTTTGGGCTCTTTCTAATCTTGATCGTTCATTTTGTAACCTCCATCTCATGAATCCTCATCTGTCGATCCTGGTCATCTAGTCGAATGGTTGTCTATCAAAGAATTCATTCTCCTCCATTTTTTATTTGACAGTCACTTATCTCCAACTTTCTTTCTTATAATTTGCAAGTATTTGCACAAGTTCTACTACAAATCTAAGGGCATATTTTCAAAAGAAGAAATAGGAGAGACAAGAGAAGTGATTCAAATTCAATGGGAGTGCTTTGTTTTCTTTTTCTTCATTTTGATCTCTCCCTTTGTTTGTATTCTCTTTTTTTAGATTGGTGTATTAGCTTAGGTGACTATTATCTAGGCTAGATTGATTTTTCCCCATCTTACACAATCATCTTCTACATATTCAATTGCAGAAATTTCTTCCGGAGGAATAGGACACCTATTTTTTGTCATGTGTTCAAACATCCAAGATCTTCCTCAAGCTGCTAGGCTTTTTTGAAGGAACCAATCTCTTATACCAATTGTTGAACATTTTGAATACTAAGAGGGGGGTGAATTAGTCTTCTATTAAAATTTTGAACACAGCTTATCCAATCACCATGACATATTAACTAAAGTAAAGAATGAAAGCACAAATCATCCACAAAGTCACAGAACACATGAACACCAGGGTTTTTACATGGAAAACCCAAAAAGGGAAAAATACACGGTGAGGATTAGCTCACAATATATTATATCCAAATATAATATATTATAGGGGCTCACTACCAGGACACACTATCCTTATAAGGCTCATAGCCAGAGTTAAATACAATACAAAAAGGTGGCTCACTACCAAAGTGTGAACTGATACAAAGTGCACCTTCCTTGTGTTATATTTTAGTTCCTTTGAAGCTCTAAGAATAAAGTACTACTCTACTTAACAGTTTCTCAACAACTCTGCTCTAAAATCTTACCACCGAATTTGCATGTTCACATCATATGAGACCAATTGCACCTGATATGTCATTTATCCTCACTCATCTATCTCTCTTTTCCTTTTTATTTCAACTCCAAAATATCTCATATATATATATATATATATATATATATATATATATATATTTATCCAAATACATTTGCATACATCAATCAGCTCGGCCTAATTAGATGTAAACAAAAATAATCCAAAATAGCTTTTATCAGCACCACACATGATTTAAAATCATCTTCATGCATAAGCAAATGTAATCTTTAATTTAGGTCATAATGGATCTAAAATAGATCCAACTAACATCTGCAATGTATATTTAATCTTCTCAACACATATCATGTATTAGGTCGGCTAGGAATAGGACCTAATCACAAAACTTCCAATCATACATAGGTTGTCCAATACATGCAACTTCCAAATTTTGTCTTCCTTCAATTTCACATTTAACCGACATCAATGAGACTAACTCTATAACCACAATACCAAAACATTCTTCTTAAAGAGATTTGGAATCTCCCACATTGACACTCTGAATAGAGAGATGATAGTGATATACAAAGCTAAACTTTGTCATTGATATTTTCAAGTACACTTCACAAAACTTCATGATATATTGAATACAGTTGTGTAAGCCAGTCATAATTATATGGTTAAATGTGCATATTTATACCTCTTCTTGTGGTGAAGTGTGGACCCAAAAATTGGCACACTAAACCACATCGTCAACAGAGAACACTTAGCCAAATTCTTGATAGATCAGATTTCTTATATAGTTAGTACTATACAAATGACACCAAAAATGCTTTCCCGTAATTTTGACATCAATGACAACACTAAGATAGCCAAATCAACCAATGTATGTAAACTTCATGCTCATGTTGCCAAGATGAATCAACAATGATAGACTTCCAAACTTCCAACAATCTCATCACCATATCTAATAAAGCCTCAAAGAATCATAGGCTTATTTGGCTTCTAAGTCAATATCAAAATCAATGGTTAAATCCATTCATCTTATCCTTCTATCTTCTTTATGCGCTAACTTGGTATCATGATAGTCAACAAAAATCATAAATGCATCCATCATGCATCCACAAACTGTTGGCATACATACATCCTACATAATCATATCATATCATATCATAAAGCATGACACCATCATATAGAAAATACGCATAAAAATAAATACATCCTTCTCATGGCATGTCATAGAAAGATACAGAAAAATAAAATAAAAACATCCATAACATACATCATACATCATATATCATATAAACATCACATCATAAATCATGTCATATTACAAAGGCATAAGTAAAGAAATGTATCAGTAACATCAACATCTACATTCATCCATATACATGTGCATCCATACATAAAGCATGAAATAAATACATCACGTCACATATCATAGAGCATCAGATCATAACTGAGTTAGGCCATCTCATATATATGTTGCAAGATGGTGTGTCCCTTGGTCTTCCTTGTCCAACATAGCACTTGGGTTTGTGACATGGTTTAACTGCCTCTTTTGGATCTTATATGAAGCTTGTATCGTGCATTGACAGGTCAACCATTTGGTGCAATGGCAAGGCCAACAATTGGTATCAAAGTGAATGTCACAGGTTCAAACCCCTCTCTTGTACTATGGGGGGGATTGTTGCAATATGGTGTGTCCCTTGGTCTTCCTTGTCTAGCATAGCGCTTGGGTTTGTGACATGGTTTAACTACCTCCTATGGATCTTATTTGAAGCTTGTATTGGGCATTGATAGGTTGATCTTTTGGTGCAATGGTAAGGCTAATATATATATATATATATATATATATATATATATATATATATATCTCAAAAATGAAAGTCATGGTACAAATATCAGAATCAATGTGTAACTATCATCAAAAGTACATATACAAGAGGCTATCAAAAATGAGTCAATGAATGTGTACACATATAAAATATCGAGTTTATATATCAAAAATGTGTCTACAAATTGAGCATGAGCTATCCCTTGCTCTGTCAATCATCATGTCGAGACTAGTCCTCATGACCATCAAGCGGCTATCTCTAACTACCCTCGCCAGGCTGTCTGACTAACAGTTGACCATCTGAACCCTTGGGACCTTCCCCACTCCTTTGTAAGTAGTCTTGTTGTCATATCTCTTGAGGGATATCCCTATGGTAGAGTGTCTAGTAATATGATGCCTCTGATATAGCATCTCTTTACATGCATGTCGACACCACCTAACCCTAGATGCTACCATGATAACCTCTAACTATTGTCATTGTCTAGTCTCTTGTACTAACTGTAGATTTAGCTATTGTCACAACTATCACTCATAGTCCCTCTCAATTGTCACAGTATATAGTTGTTGTCGTAACTGGTCTCTCGTAGCAGTAAGGGCATGAATTTTTATATCTTGAGGATCCTACCTTAGCTACTGTTGATGTGGATGTTTTTAATCCTTCCATCCTAGTGGTGGTGGTGGTGGTGGCGGTGGTGGCGGTGGCCCTGGAATTTTTCCTACTACTTGATCCTGGTGAACCTGGTCCTGATGACCCTCATCACAGGGAGGCTATTGATCACCCTGTTGTTGTCCCCTAGCTACACCCCAACATGCTCCATGACCTCTAGGTCTTGTTGGAAAAATGTGTCTCAACATTGCAATACATAAGGTATTGCTGATATGTCAACGACAGGGGAGTGTGGGGGGGTTTTGCTACACTAGGGATCCAGGGGGGTTCCCCTTGATGGGAGTTCAGGGGTAGCGCCCCTGAAAGCCACATTTTATTTATATTTTATTATTATAATTATGGACCGTTCATCATTATGTCTCATATTTAGTAGTTAATATTTTGTTGGCTTGGCTTTCCCTAAAATTTAACCCTATTTTATGAGGGTGTTGTATTATGGTTGTGTATTGTGATGTATTCTAAGAGTCTGATAATGGTTATTTTCCTCTAGATCTCTATGTGGTGATACTCCTAAGAGAAGCTTCCTCTGCAAGTATATTGTAATATTTGTGATTTATGAATAATATATTGGGTGAATTTTGGAGTGTGGGGTTTTTCTCCCAAAAGGGTTTTCCCCACGTAAATCGCTATGTTGTGTTATGCATGATATCTATGTTTATTTTTTTTAATTTTTGTAATTGTTAAAGATCTGAAAGTTTTGCATTATTCTCCTCTAAAGATTAGTGTAGGAAGTTGTTTTGCTACCTTATCTTCCTTACAAGTGGTATCAGAGCCTAATCACCTTTGGTTTCAGTTGTGGGTTGTTAGGTTTTTTGAACTAATCCAAATTTGAGTTGGAGCTTGTGCAGAAGACACTTTGTGATCTTGTTGTAGGAATTTTCAGATGGCAAGTTCATCAGGGAGAATAGAGGTGGATAAATATTTTGGAAATAATTTTGAAATGTGCAAGTTGAATATGGAGAATGTATTGATAGATTGAGATCTATGGGATGTTGTTGATGAGAATTTTTCAAGTCCAGATCCTACTTAGGCTACTCAATAAGATGTTATGGACCATAAATACAAGGGTCTAATTATATTATGCTTGGTAGAATTTATTTTAACTAATGTCCATGAAGAGACCTCTACACAGAAACTATGGAAGAAGCTTGGTGAGATGTATCAAGAAAAATCTTTAATGAAAAGGATTTTCTTGAGGAAGAAATTGTATTCCTTGAGAATAGAAGAGGGTGGACGAATTATAGACCATTTGAAAGAATTCAATATGTTGGTGGATCAATTGGCATTAGTTGGTGTCAAAATGGATGAGGAAGAGAAATGTCAAATCCTACTTTGTTCTTTTCCTGATTCATGGGATTCTCTTGTTATGGCTATTGGGAGTACTTTTTTTATATTGAAGACTAAAGATGTGGTGGTTTCTTTGATTTCTAAAGAGATGAGGAAGGTATCCATCAATGCCAAGGAGGCCCTGAATGTTCATTGAATACCTAAGGAAAAATGAAAGAAGAATGATAAGCATGAAAAATCCAAGTCCAAGGGGAGATCTAAGTCTCCTGGAAAGTCCAAAGTTATTTGTTGGAATTGTGGTAAGCTTGGACATGGTCTTAAGGACTACAAAAAAGAAAAGAATAAGAAAAATTAAAAATTTGATTTTGATTCTGAGTCCAAGAAGGAAGATGGTGACACATTCATTGTAGCTTTGGCAACTCGTGTAGGTAATGATGCATGGTCAATTGACTTGGGTGCATCTTTCCATATGACTTTTAATAGAGATTGGTTTTTTGAATATAAACAATTTGATGGAGGTAAGGTGTACATGGGTGATGATTCTCATTTAGACATTGTTAGTCATGGTAAAGTTAAAATCAGGTTTCCTAATGGTAGAATTAAAAGGATTAATGGTGTGTTGCATATCCTTGGTTTATCATGAAATCTGTTATCTATGAACAAACTAATAGATGCAGGTGTGGAGGTAGTATTTTCTGATGCAGGATGCAAGATGGTTAGAGGTGTTATGGTGATAACTAGAGGTGTCAAATATGGCACATTGTATAAGCTTGATTCATGTACTGTTGAGAGCAATAGTACTTCTATGAAAAGAAAGTATGTGGAAGAAGTTAGGGTTTCACCTTTAGTAGATGGTCATGGATTTTGGGTACCCAAGGGTGCTCTTTCTTATGAATCAAAGTTACCTACAAAGAAAACTATGTTATGGCACCAAAGACTTGGCCACATTTGAGAAAAGAGTCTAAGGACCTTGAAAAATAAAAACCCCATTAAAGGTTTGTCTGATTGTAATCTTGAATTTTATTTCTATGAGCATTACATTTATGGGAAAAAACCTGTGTTCAATTTTACTCAAGTTCTCATAAATCTTGTGGTGTATTGGATCTTATTCATTCTAATGTTTTTGGTCTTGTATATGTTCCTTCAATTGGTAAATCCACATATTATGTTTCATTTATTGATGATTATAGTAGGACATGGGTATATTATATTAAGAGTAAATCTGAAGTTTTTAGTTGATTTAAAGAATTCAAATCAATGGTTGACTTGTTGACTAGAAGGAAAATAAAATGTTTGAGGACTCATAATGGTGGTAATTTTTTCTCTAATGATTTTGATAGATTTTGTAAAGATTTTGGTATTCATAGAAAAAAGACAACTCCATATTCTTCATAATAGAATGGAGTTGTAGAAAGAATGAATAGGACATTGATGAAGAAGGCTAGGAGTATGTTGAGTGGTGCTAGTCTAGAATAAAGGTTTTGGGTTTAAGCTATTGTCACTGCTTGTTACCTGATTAACAAGTCTCCTACATTCGCTCTTGTTAATAAGACTCCTATAGAAGCATGGTCAGCTTTTAAGCCTTCATTAAAACATCTTATATTTTTTGGTTGTGAGGCATATGCACATGTGCCAAAGGAGAAGTGAAAAAAGTTGGAGGAAAAAGCTATGAAATATATCTTCATCGGATAAAACTATGGTGTGAAAGGATACAAGCTTTGGGATCTTGTTGCATGGAAGGTAATGCATAGAAGAAGTGTTATTTTTAGAGAAACGGTTACATAACAGCTAGAACAAAGTAAACAATAAGATGTGATTCAATTTCCTTCTAAACCTGAGAAAGTTGAATCAAGGCCCGTATATAGAATAGAAGTTGAGGAGAGCTCATCTATCTTTGAATCTTCAAAAGAGAAGGAAGAACCTCCAACTCAACTTATTTCTAGGTCTACAAGGCATAGACAACCACTTGAAAGGTATTCACATGATGATTGGATATGTATTTTTTCTTTTAATACTAACATGGATGAACCCAGATTAGTAGAAGATGCATTAGGTATGAATGAAGAAATGACAACTTTGAAAAATAATGATACATGGGATCTTGTACCATTGCTTGAAGGACGGAAACATATTGGTTGCAAATGGTTGTTCAAAAAAAATATTGGTTCAAATGGAAGTATTGAGAAATACAAAGCAAGGTTGGTTGCAAAAGGTTGCTCTCAAGTTGAGGGTGTTGATTATGGTGAGATATTTTTTCCTATTGAAAAAATGACATCCATTAGATTTTTTCTTTCTATTGCTTCTACTTATTATTTATAGGTTGAGAAAATGGATGTGAAAACTGCTTTCCTTCATGGTCACTTGGAGGAGAATATTTATATGACATAGCCAAAGAACTACGTGGTGAAAGGTAAAAGTAGATTAGTTTGCAGATTAAAGAAATATTTGTATGGCCTAAAATAGAGTCCTAGGATGTGGTACCAAAAATTTTATACATATGTGTCGAGTTTGGGATTTGAGTGTTCTAAATCAGATCATTTTGTTTATTACAAAACTAATGGTGATCATTTCTTGTTTATTGCATTATAAGTTGATGATATGTTATTTATTGGTAAAGGGAAAGGTATGATTTCAAAACTGAAAGCTCAACTTGCTGCTAAATTTGAAATGAAAGATCTTGGTGCAGATAAACACATTCTTAGGATGGAAATTAGAAGAGATAAAGTGAACAAAAATTTATGGCTTGGCCAAAGTAAGTATTTCAATTCAATTTTATAGAGGTTTGATATGCAGGATTGTATACCATTGTGTGTTCTTGTTTCAATAGGAACAAAGTTATCTATTTCATATTGTCCAACATCTCCATCAAAGATGGAAGACATGAGCAAAGTGTCTTAATAGAGTGCATTTGGAAATTGATGTATGTTATGATTTTTACTAGACCAAACATTTCCCAAGTAGCGGGAGTTCTTTCTAGATATATGTCTAATCGTGGTAGAGTTCATTGGGATACAGTTAAAAGAGTCCTCAAATATTTGTGCAATACCTCAAATTATTCCTTATGTTATCACAATAATATGACTGAAGATGAAACTTCCCTTGATATTCATGTTTATGTGGATTCAGACTGGGTAGGTGATGTTGATAGCAAAATATCTACCACTGCTTATGTGTTTACTTTATTTGGTGGTGCAATTAGTTGGATGAGTAAACGATAGGTTGTGGTTGCTTTGTCCACTACTAAAGTAGAGTATATGGAAGCTACTCATGCTTGTAAAGAAGCCATTTGGCTTAAGAGACTATGTTTAGATATTGGAATAAAACAAGGTGTAGTGACAATTTATTGTGACAGTCAAAGTGTGATATGCCTAGCTAAGAACCTAACATTTCATGCCAAGACCAAGTACATTGATGTATAGTATCATTTTGTTAGAGATATGGTCAAAGATGGCAGGGTGAAGTTGGTTAAGGTAGAGACTTTGATGAATGTTGTTAATTCTTTAATTAAGCCTATGAGCATAGAGAAATTCAGATGGTGTTCAAAGATTATGGGCCTTTCAGCCCCTAGAAATTAAGAGATGATAATGACTCCCTCTCGTTGCTTTTGCAAGGTGTTCGACAAGTGTGAGATTTTTTGGGAAAATATATCTCAACCTTGCAATGGATAAGGTATTGTTGATATGTTGACGATGGGGGGGTGTGGGGGGGTTTTCTCCCTCGCTAGGGGTCTGGAGGGGTTCCCCTTGGCAAGGGTTGGAGAGAAGCACCCCCAAAAGCCACATTTTATGTATATTTTATTATTATAAATTTGGACCATTCATTATTATGTCTCATTTCTAACGGTCAATATTTTGTTCCAGCTTGACTTTCCCTAAAAGGAAACCTTATTTTATGAGGGTATTGTATTAAGGTTTTGTATTGTGATGTATTATGAGAATCTGATAGCGATCGTGTTTCCTTTGGATCTCTGTGTGGTGATACTCCTGAGAGAAGCTTGCTCTACAAGTATATTGTAATCTTTGTGATTTTTGTATAATATATTGGGTGGCTTTTGGAGTGTGGGGTTTTTCTCCTGGAAGGTTTTCCCCACGTAAATCACTATGTTTGGTATGCATGATATCTATGTTTATTTATGTTTAAGTTTCTATAATTGTTAAAGATCTAAAAGCTTTGAATTATTATCCTCTCAATATTAGTGTAGTAATTTGTTCCACTACCTTACCTTCCTTACAATTCTACCCCATGGATATCCTCTCGTTGTATTTTTCAAGCGTGTGGGAGGAACCCACCATGTATCATAAGTTGGAGTAGTCCCTACATCATGTTGTCTCTAATTGTAAACCCAAGGCCAAGCCACAAGCTACCTAAAGTCATCTATGGCTCCCTAAGGTGGAATTTGAGGGCCCTAGGGTACCTCTTTCTGTACCTATACAAAAACTATTATATAATCATCTGGGGGTACATCTTGTACCTCCCCAAACTACCGAGCAATGTGGTCTGGAAGATACCACTCTATCATAGTATTCTCTCGACCCTTGATGTTTTAGGTCTTTCTAACATAAAATAATTGTTGTTGATCATTATGCCATGTTGGAACCTAAATCCATGGACTCCACCTAAAGATAGTCATATCGTCTATGACCCTCCTCCAATATGGGATCCTTGTCAACCCTGTGTGTTGCAAGGTCATTGTTGCTCAATATTTGTAAATAATAGGTTCATCCTGATCAATGTTTGCTAGGGAAACAATGGGTCTCAACATAGTAATTTTCCCATATGCCCATATTTGAAGAAGAGTACCTCAACTCCAATGCTCCTTCCCTGGTAGTACACCACCTAATGCATATCATGGTATAAGAATGCAGGCATAAAAACACCCCATGCATACTAAGTCATCCTATAGAGCATATTGTGTCATGCTAATCCCCAACCTAGACTGAAACCTCTACCCTATTGATTTGGGGCAATCAAACTAGAGACCAAGGCAACTAAAACTAATCTAGGAACTAGCACCCATCCTCATAACTACTCCAAATAAATTTGGGAGCTCACTAGTATGATATCATCTATCTACAAGATCTAAAAGAATGCCTCCATCCTGGAATCTATCATAAATAACTTGCTCCCCACGGATGGTAAGCCATAAAGTCTGCTATATGTCCTCCATTGTGATGGTTTCCTCACTAGTGGGGAGGTGGAATGATGATGTCTCAATATACCAGTGCTCCACCAATGTCATCATAATCGCTAAGTTTGTTCACAACTTAGGCATGTAAGCAATGAATCCAAATCCAATAACTCCCAGGAACTCCTGCTACTCCACATTGAAATGTTGTGCCTCTGCGAGAAGGTCAAGTCGATGCTCCTAGGACATGAGAGATTGAATGTCCTCCTGTACACATGAAGTGAACAGTGTCAAGTTGGTTGAAACTAATTAAAATCTAAGTGTCCAAGTCCTTAATCTACAAAAGCATCATTATTTTCAATAGCATCGCTTTAATATTTTTGCAAGTGCATTACCATTTTGTCGCACGTCGTTATAACTTCAATATTGAATCTACAATTTGATGCATCACTTTAGATAAATCCTCAATGCATCGCTCTAGAGACAATGCATCGCTATTTTTAAATAGTGTCGCTAGACCTAAATCCCTTGATGTGTCGCTATTTGGAACATGCATTTCCCTAAACCAAAAGTGTCACTCTAACCAAATCCACTAATGCGTTGCTAAGTGCATCGTTATAGGATCAATAGTGTCATTGACCATTTCAAACACGTTGCAATATAGTGACACCCTAAAATGACCTAGTTTGAACCCTAATAAATGTAATAAAATGCACAAACTGAGATAAGTTTTGAAGCACATACCTGGGGTCCGGCATCTGAAGGCCTTTGGTACTCTCAAAACCTATTTTTAAGGTGTGTAGGAAGCTCATGTTGCACCATATCACCTAGGTGTCAGAGCACAAGTGCAGAAATTCGCTAGATGACAAGAGTGCAAATGAATTGAAAGAGACCCTTTAACCTCTATTTATGCCTAAAAATTAGGGTTTTTGGCCCTAATTTGAGGGGCAAACTAGGGTTTTCATCCTATTTTTCCAATTTTTGAGCTATGAGGAATATTTTGAGATTTTTTCCACATTTTTGGGCTCATTTTCACATCTTGGACCCTCTTTTGGCACCTAAATCAATGTTGAACCTTTATTGTGACATTGACCCAAAATTTCAAATTTTTGCTTGGTCTCTCAAGGGGGTAGGGTACCAGCTTAATTCCTTCCATTGGGGCAATAGCGGGGCATCCGAAAAATCAAGAATTTTTAAATTTTTGATCTAAGTAGCAGCATTAATCCAAAAAGTGTTAGTCTTTGAACCAATGTAAGAAGTACCTCTCTTCAAAGAGGGGAAAAATGTAGACACTTAAAATTTTATTGAATGGTATTACACACTTGAATCTGATTACTAACATCGTTTCATCCTAAAATTCATCTTCTTTTCGCCTATTTAATTAAATAAGCCTAGTTATTTAATTAAATGTATCATTTTCATCTATTAATCTAATTAATGTTATTAGGTCAATTCCCCCCTTTCAAACTAACATTTCATCTAGTTTAATTGAATAATGAAGATTAGTTTATTTAAACCCCCCTTATCTCCTCTCATTTGATTAAATGATCTAAATCATTTAATTAAATGTCACTTCCCCCTTTCTCATTAAATAAATCAATTATTTAATGTCAATCCGAATATTCATCAACTTGAAAAATTAAAGCTTATTTTTAATTAACTAATTACTAATTTTCCTCACCCATCCACTTACATAGGGAATATTCCCTTGGGATATTTTTCTATTTGGCTCCAAAAATGGAATATTCTTTCCTAACAAACTTTGTAAAAAACTTTCTAACAACTTTGAAAGTGTGTGTGAATCATTGTGATCCATTGAGTGATTCTTTGATCCATGTGATCTTTCATTCACATCTATTGATGATAATCCTTGGTCCTTGTCTTCACCCCTGGTTGCATCTTGACAGTTGATTGATCCATTTGATCTTAACCCTTTATTCACCATTTCTTCCTATAAATACCTCACATTTTGGAGAGAAATAAATCCACTTCCATCAAAGCAAAGCTATGTTGTAGAACATTTGAATACTATCTTTATTCATCCTTGCATCTATTATCAAGCATTTTCATCTTTTTCATCCACCCTTAGCATAGTTTCATCTATTTTAGCTTAAGCTTTCATCAATGGAGTTCGATTAGATGCTCATTTTATCCGAGGGATTTGGAAAGGGACATCATTTCATATCAATATGACACCAATCCCCCAATGGGATAAGGTTTGGAGTTCTATATTAGGTTTCCTTTATGCTTTCATAGTTTATTTCATGCTTAGTTTAATGGTTGCTTGTTTTGAAGTTTTTGAACATCTCATTGGAATTGTAGCCTAGGTAGTTAAATATTTCTTAAATTCACATGGATCTATTGTATTTAGATATTACTATGATTACAATCACAATATGGATTATGATTGGGTGATGAGATAGGATAAAAGATAATAAATATTGGATATGATATGATAGGATAGAGATTGGATAGGAAGATAAGGATGATCAATGATGAAATAAATGATGATGATAAGGGTAGGATAATCGCCAAAAGGACCAAGGTCTAAGGATGATGGTTGTGATGACTAGCTTATGATAATGGATGAAAACTCTAAGATGAGGGAAAGATGATATATTTTGGATGGATATGATGGAAATGGTTGATGTTTCAGGTGAAATGATAGTTGAGGAAGGGTCTCCCCAAGTCTTATCTAGGGATACAAAGGTAAAGTTTGAAAATTGAGGTCTCCATATGATCAAATGGTGAAACCATAAATATGCATATAATCTACAATATTCACTGCATATGTGTAAAAATGTAGCAGCAAAAAAAAAAACATATGTAAACTTGAAATATAGAAACAAAAGGTCTAACTACCAATTGTAATACATTAATATCAATAACATGACATTACAAAATCAATGTGCATACTTACAAATTAGTCCAACAAACCATCTAGGTCTACTCTACTCTTTATTGTGTGAAGTATTGCCTTGTGGTCAGACTCACGCACCTTCCACAAGGTCTTGTTCTAAGGTCTACCCCAATACTGTATCAAATGAACATTGGATGCCATGAAAAGGTTTGAGTAATGAAGAATATTTTGATGCATGTCAAAGTCTTGAAATAGCCAAACATTAACACTCTTATGTGGGTACCTTCTAAGCCATGTTCCAGTAACAACTACCAAGCCTATAGGGTATTCGATGTTTTCTCCATCTATAATTGGGGCCTCTAATTTTTTTTGGCCTAAACACAATGACACAAGTAATATTTTTTCCCTCTTCATTGTCTTCATTTGTAATAACTGCATAAAAATTCCCTACATTGATATGTGTAGAAAATTAGATGAAATTAGTCAACATTATTGCAGACACTAATTTTGGTGATCAATTTTGCTTCTGGTTTTTATTGTGTTTGAGTTTTTTGAGTTTTTTGTCATCCAAAAAACTCAAACACAATCAAAACCAGAAGCAAAATTGATCATAATTATGGATTGTGGAAACTTGATATCTCTTACTAATTTTGGTACCCATAATTCTCTAGCACTTCTAGGGTTTTTCACCTAAAAGGAGAGGAGGCCAAAATGCATAATGTCCCCACTCAAAACTAGTGCAAATATGAATGAAATATGTCTAAATTCAATGTCCTAATGCAATAAACTACTAAAGGAAATGAATTATTGATGTAAAACCTAAGAAATGCAAGTTGTTTGAAAACACATTGCGATATTCAAAATGACCTAAGAATGCAAACAAATAATAACAAAAATGAAAGAGATTGGAGAGGTGCACCTACAAAATGAAGTGTGATGTAGAGAGGCTCTAGAATCCTATATAATTTGATGTTGAGCCCAACTAGGACACTTACGCCAAGCTAGGAAACTTAGTCTTGTTTTAGAGAGATTCTACCATATAGGTTTCTGCCAAATGGGTATCCGAAAATGTAGAAATCACTTTTCAGGCCTAGTAGTGGGAATAATTCTCCACTGATGGTGACTTAGTCCACCTTCAGCTTTTGGGGATTTTGGGATAGGGACCTATAGCTCTTAGTCTACACTTCTCTTCTTGACAAGTGTCTAGTTTTGATTCTATAGAAATCGGGCTAAAAGAGGTCTCCAAGCTTCAATTAGGGCTTTGTTGACTTGAATGAATTTGATGGATTTTTTACCACTTTTAACACCTTCCTCTTTGAAAAGTCTGCATACAAGACCTGCAAAACACACATGCAAAGAGGGGGAAAAGGGTTAACGGTTAGTGAATAGGGGTTTTCCTTGGTCAAACCCCAATTTGGTAATAAAACCCTTGAAAATGAAATAAAATGGAAAGAGAATGATGAATGAACAACATGAAATGTCACAACTCACCAAACCGTTGATGTAGAAATCTAAAGATATGCAAGTAGATGCTCCAATGGATGTAGACTTGATAATGCCAAAGTGCTTGATAATTGCTTGAGAATGAATTATTAGATGAATGGGGGTGAAAATGAGAGGAAACCCCTTTATTTATACTTGATTTTACAAAATTTCTTGAAAATAACACATCACAAGCTGACCTCAAGGTTAAGAGAATAATATCCTGCCAGAAATTTAAAATAATTTTGATTTTTGTGCCTAGTGGGACTAAGTCACCTTAGGTGGAAACTTAGTCCCACCAGGGAAATTTTATTGGGTGTCAGGAATTAAAGTGCATTTAATGATGTTTAATAGGATTATTCTCAAAAATACACTTAAGTAGGGTCAGAAAGTACATTAAGGGGTCATTTAAACATAAGAAAGGGTCAAATTAGTGATGACAAACCTAGAAAAGCATGAAATTTTATTACAACACTTTGAAATAAGGCTTGGTAAATAATAAAAAGAAGTTATTTAGGTGAATTATAATAAAAGATTCCTAGAAAAGTGTGAAAGTGGGTTACAACACTTCACAACACTTTTACAAGACATCATAAAATTATTAATGATTCACAAGGGTCCAAGACCTAATTTGAATGTGTTGACCACATTACAACATTAAATCTAGGCAAAAATTAGTCCAACATCCATAAGAAAGCCTCAAATGAGCATAAAAAAGTCCAAGTATACATTTTTTGGCAACACAATTACAAAAACACTACAAAGTAAGATAACATTAGGAATTTCAAAAACTATGCAAGTAGATATATTACTTGGTTGAACTAGATCTAATATGTGGTCAAAGTCAACCGATGATTCCATCTGTGCCAATTCCAATCTCGTCAAGGGTCAATACATGTCAAGCAAGCTAAGATAACTTAACCACCATTCATCAACCCACTCCTTTGACTCACTCATTACAGGCTTGAATTGTACATGAAGAAAAAAATCATGCCATCTTCCACATATGGATACTCCATGAACCTAAATTTGAGCTTTTGAAAGAGTGTAGTTCACTTGATCCTATTAGTGTACAACAATCCTCATATGGTGCAATATTAGTATCATCTATCAACCAAAAGAATCTACGAATTGAATACTTACCTTCATTACATGGACCCATCAAAGCATTACACCACTCGATGATTGATTTTACATCTAACAACTCTGCATTGTCTTTATACTTTAACTCTTCTCATGCTATGGCTCTTTTGGTACTTGCTCCCGCACCATCATGCTCCCCCTTTCCATGTTCGGCCTCATAAAAGTTCCACATATGTTGAACACTTGTAATATTATGCATCCTACTCAACCAATAGAACATTTTTTATTTCTTGAATTGTGATGCACAGTTATTCGACCATATGATATGTTGAATGAATGATATGCCCCTTCTAGCCAAATCATTGTAGACCACCTGAAAGCAACCTTGCATGAACTATGTAGAATGTGTTCTATCATCATTAATATAAAAATGATACTCCCTTATGATCTTTCTATCATCCTTTGTAATATCATTCACATGAATGAATGTGATGTGTACAAATATAGAAACATGTGTGGAGTTGTAATATTGTGATTACACCTCATGTTGTGGATGTAGACTGTAGTTATCTGTAAATTTGATGACTAAAACAATGCTACCAAGTGGAAATTTTTCCTTACATAACTTGAATTTTAAGTCCAACCATTGAGCTCTATGGGTATTCCTTGCATACTCATAGACTATACTATCATGAAATATAGACATAAATTGATACACTAGAATATTTTGAATAACCAAATCACACATTTTTGCTTCTTTACCATCTTTTGTATTGTAGGCCACTATTTTATACTTTCTAAGCTCTACTATTTCATTTCCAATTGCATGTGTGTTTTCCATATGTTCACATATTGGCATACATTGCAAGCCACCATAATGTTGACATGTGCCATCCAAGCATAATTTCCTGTAGAATATTTAACCTTTATATCTTTAATAGAGAATTGTTGATATGAAGTCTCTTGAAGATGTAAGTGGAGAATGTATGCCACAATCCTACAAAACATTGTTAGTATGAAAATCTAAACATATAGATCAATCAACATCAAAATGGTTAGAAAATTCAATATGTAATCTACAACAAGTAGTGTGTGTGTGTGTGATTTATTTTGACATAGAAAGGTTTTATCAATTCAAATTATATTTGACAAATTTTAATTTGAGGATACATCTCTAGAAATTTACCAAAAAATTGTGTTTGATTCGTATCCAAAAAAAAATTTAGATGTGGCTCATGATTTTGACTACTGATTCTCCTTCTTACCACATCCCTTTGATTTGGAGATACCATTGTGTAATTCTTCCAAAATTCTTCAATTAGTGATCTCAATGCTTCAACAATCAGTTTTATCTTTTTGTAGTAGTCTCCCTGAGAATGCCCATAATTCATTAGCATCAGTGTCCTTGATTCTTTGGCACCTTCCAACAGATCTTGATAATTTTTTTCTATTAATTCTCAATTTTTGACTTTTATTTCTAATGAGATTAGCTTTCCTCATTTGATTACTTGCTATTGTCAATGTACTAACACATCATGTGACATTACTATCTTTTATGTGTGAGGTCTTACCCACACTCTCATATGCACTCATTAGATTCTTCACAATATATTTTTCACTTGAAGCCTCTAATGTTCTCAACCCAAGAATCTTCATGATCGACCTATACTTTATACTTCGCATAATTTCAACAAATAGTTGAAATCTTGTTGTCTTATTTAACTTTTCAAAGAACACTCTCCAAATATTATGAGCATATCTTCTACAAGTGCATTTTGGAATCTTACCTTCCATTGGCTACAAAATATTCTCATCAATATCAATCAAATACTTTGGCTTTCTATGTAAAATTATAGGTGATGTTCTCAAAGGTAAATTCATCTCAACATTAGGAATTTCATCAATATTTAGATGAGATGGTCCAGATGGTATACCTTTGATAGGATATGGAATAGATGACGTAACTTGAGGTTGAGATGGGAATGATGGCATACCTCCTTCCTCACATATGAGTGATGATGTAATCCCAACTTGAGATGAAGTAGATGGTGTCCCTCCATCATGACTTGCAATAGAGGACGTGTCTCCAACTATGGTATTCAAATCTCTCATTACATGAAGTTCTTACATTCATTCCCTTTGTGCCACCAATACCATATCTCTTATTGATGGTTGAGGTTCCTCTTCAATTGGAATTTCTTCAACAATCTTTTCCAATTTCCTCTTCTCATGAAGTTCCCTCATATTTTTTGCTTTCTTTGTATTCTTAGCTTCTCGCTCTTCCTATGTTGGTTTAATCCTTGATCATTTTCTCAACATGATGAAGAATTTTATCTGTAGCATGATAAAGAGACAAATATTATTTCCTTAAAAATGAATCCATACAAATAAATGAAATATATGTCATTCAACCCTTCATACAAAATACATACAATCATCATGTAGAAGAGTAAATGTCACTCAACTATGATAAATAAACAAGTGCACTAAGAACACAAGGAAAATGGAAAGCTAAATTTTTTGAAGTATTTCTACCTTGCAATAATTTATCATGTGACTTTTCTCTAGCCATTTTCTAACATATGACCTACCAATATAATGTCCACAAATAGACATGTATGCAAAATATGTTAGCATAGACAAAGCACATGAATTTTTTGATAGAATTCCTTAAAGAAATGTGGTCTCATGGAATGCCACGATTGTAAGATAAGCACAAAATGGATTTTTTAAAATACATTACAAAATTTCAAGAAAATACAATTGGCAAGTATAAATCCAAATTCCACAACTTTTGTCAACATCCTACCTTTGGAACAAGGTATGGGCATCAATCAAATCATTGAAAGAAAGGGGGATTTTTTTCAAATGTTATAATTGTAACTCCCTTGGCAAACATGTATAGGAAATGTGGAAGCATGGACAAGGCATGTGAATTGTTTGAAAAAATGCATCAAAGAGATATGTCATGGATTGCAATGATTGCAAGATATGCACAAAATGGATTTGTTGAAAAGGTTTTGGAAATTCCCAAAAAATGCAATCAATGGGTGTCAAGCCAAATTCTACAACCTTTTTCAAGATCCTCCCTACCCATGCCAAGAAAGGATCTTGGGAATAGGATATGGGAATCCATCAAAGCATTAAGGATAGAGGAATTTTTTTAATTTGTAGTTATAGCCTACCATAGTAGATGTGTTAAAAAATGTGGAAGCATAGACAAGATAGGTGGATTGTTTGGAAAAATGCCTCAAAGACATATGGTCTCATGGATCATAATGATTATAGAATATGCACAAAATGGATTTGTTAAAAAAAAAATAGAATCTTTCAATCTAATGCAATTTGAAAGTGTAAAGCCAAAATCAACAACCTTTGATAGCATCCCCCTACATTTTCTAAAATGGGCTATTTCAAATAAGGTATGGGCATCCCTCAAAGAATAATGGAAAGGGGATCTTTTTCAAATGTTATAGTTGCAAATTACCTATTATACATGTATGCAAAATGTGGAATCATATACAAGGAATATGAATTGTTTGAAATGATACCTCAAATAGATGTCATCTTATGGAATGCACGGATTGCAAGATATGCACAATGATGAGCTCGAAATATGCTCATAATTTGAATATTATGATGTATTTTAATACCCTTATTCTTATTGTTGATGGTTGTTTTAACTCTTTGATTAAAGGATTTTTATCTAAAATTGGGTAGTATCTTGTAGCAACACATTCCTATATTCCTGCAGCTTAACATCTCTATGTGTCTATATTAATTACCCTGTTTGACCTCTCGAATGACTGATATAATGCATGTGGTTTTTGGATAATGAAATGGATTTAATATGTGATTAATGAATGTGTATCATGTTATTTTCCACGTGTTCTTTCTTCCGCTTTTTTCGCCATGTGCATCGCAGGTTGTTGAAGGAAGCATGAACGAGTCAAAGCACAGCAGAACTCAGCTCTGCAATAAATTCCATTTCCAGCATGGCATTGAGGAAGTTGTTCCAACAAATACTCTATGACTGGGTCATTGGGAGGAAATCTAAATGATCATTAATCTAGGAAGAGTGGAATACTAAATTCTCTCTGAATCGTGTTGAACAGATATGCCTTCATTTATGAGAAGTTTGTTCCTCAGTTTCAAGATGCATTTATGTCCACGTCTTTCTCTATTATATTTAGGTAATTAGTTTATTTTCTAATATAAATAAGTGTTCCTCCTGCGTGAGTGAAAAATAGAGTGTGTTAAAGTTAGTATTATAATGAGAAATAGTGTTTTGTGTTAGTTTTCTTACAAGTAGAACAATCAATGTATATGATTCCAACTTTATGAATAAAAGTTGATGAAGTTTTGAGTTCAATTCTTGCATAAACTGGTTGATGCTTGCTAAGGGGTCCCACTTAGTGAGTATTTGTAGTTAGTTATTTATCTCCTATTGATTATAATTTAGATTTCATTCTTAAAGGTTTCAGCACAAACTCAGTCTTATATTGTTCCTGCAGCATCAGGAATCCATCCCTGTGTTTGTTCCTGCAGCATAAGGCTAGTTCATAGTTTGTTTCTTAGTAATAGTTGTCATGATTTTTGCTTTGATTAAGTTATGTTTAAGTTAAGAATATTTTACATTACATTCCTACAACATAATTAGAATTCCTTCCAAGCATTTATTTCTGGTAAATTGTAAATGAAACTGGTTCTTAGTGCACATACAGTGCCACTCCATTTCAAGTATACGTTCCCTGGTTTGACAATGTAAATGAATAACCATAAGAAGATGTTAGTCACCTGGTGGAATGTCCAATTTCCAGGTTAGGATTTTCCATGACTTTTATATCCTTTTGTGGAATCGACCATTTCTGGCACCGTTGTCGGGGATGGTGTCAAGCTAAGAACCTGTCATAGTCATTGTTAGCAGTATTTTAGTGTGTTTATTCAAACATTTTCAAATTCCTTCAATTTACGGTTAATTCTATTGCATGCATAGAAGAAGAGACACTCTAGGAAGATTCCTCCCTAACCTTCCATTCATTGATAACAATTTTGAACCAGCTTATAATCTATTTGAGGAAGGAGGAGACCAAGATATCAATCCATTCACTAAAAACCTGCTCGTTGAATTTCCATTTGCCCCAGCTGATGAAGAACCTCAAGAAAATCCATTTGCTTTGATACTCCATTAAGTAAATATTGCACGTAATCCACCTAATCAACCTCCTTTTGAATTCCCCATCATTGCTCAGCAAGATAATGATAACTTTAAAAATATTCCTTCTTCATTACTTCCCAAGTTTTATGGACTAGTTATAGATGACCCAGACACTTTCTTGTTTGAGTTTGACATCCTCTATCATAGCTATTACTACACTTCAGATGCTCACGGACTGAAGTTGTTTCCTACTACTTTGAAGGAGGGAGCTCTTAGATGGTTTATGAGCAAAGGGATGTTGTTGATAGTTGGGTAGCTATGCAAACAAAATTTCTTGAGAAATACAAGGAATATTGTAAGAGTGGTAGTAAGGGAGATGATATATTCAGAAATACATGTATCAGATACTGTCTCTAAGGAGCCTATCCTGCAGCATCAGGCCAAACCACCTTTTCCTCAGAGATTACAAATTACTACATCCAAGTCTATGGAAGAGTCTACCTTTGATATTTTGGATCAGCTAAAGAATGTACACATTTAAATTCCCCTTTTTCAAGCCATTAAGGATGTCCCAATTTATGGAAAATCTATTAAGGAAGCATGTTTAAAGAAACCAAGAAGAAAGAAAAAGGATCCCCAAATTATCCATTTTCTAGGATAGTTGACAGATATTATATTAGGGAAGGTAGTCATTCCAAAATATACTAACCCTGGGAGTCCTATAGTAAAAATAAATATTAATGGCCAGATAGTAAAAAATGTTTTGATTGACCTTGGTGTAGCCATCAATGTAATGACCAAGCATACTATGGAGTATTTGAATATCCTAACCATTCAGTCTACACCTATCATCCTGCAACTTGTTGATAGTTCCACAATAACACCTAATGGAGTGGTAGAAGATGTCATTGCCATCCTTGAGTCTTGGGAATATCCAGTAGATTTCACCATATTGTCCACTAAGGAAACTTTGGGAGGATATCCTATCATCCTAGGTAGACCATGGTTAGCCACAACTGATGCTTTTATAGGATGTCATTCAAGAGACATGACAATTTCTAATGGTTAGTCAAGAAAGAAATTGGTTTTATACCCACCTGCCCAGCCTCAGCCAGACTTGTCTCAACCAATTTGGCCAGATTTAGGAGAGGAAACTGAAGAAGTCAATTCATTGCCTTAGCTAATGATGCTGCAAACTAATCTGTTTTCCTAGCTTCAGAGTGAGGATGGCCTGCTTTTACACAATTTGCAGTCCAACTCTGATCTGAGTAGCCCATATGTTCCAGATAGTTGTCTTCAGTGGTGTTTCCTGTAGCAACTGAATCCTGAGAGCCTGCCACCTAAATTTCTTGCAGTTTATCACAATTTTCTTCCACATGAAATACAGACACCACCTTTATCAGCAGCCTCTATGAATGATCTTACCAAGCAAGTAGAAGTGTCTCCAGGCCACTATCTGAACATCAATAATAAGTTGCCTCAATCTCAACAAACTGTCCTAGTCACAATACTACAAGATCAACACATAAATTTTGCATGGGACTATGGGGATATGAAGGGAATAGATCCTCAACTCTATACTCATAGGATCTACATTAAGGAAGACTATTCACCTGTTAGGCAGCCTCAAAGAAGGATAAACCCAGCACTCAGGGAAATAGTTAAAAAGAGTTCCAAAAATTATTTGATGCTGGTTTTATCTACCCCATTTCAGACAGTCAATGGGTATCTCCATTGGTTTGGTTCCTAAAAAAGGTGGAAAATGGAGAGTTTGTGTAGACTATAGGGAGCTGAACATAGAAACCAAAAAGGATCACTTTCCACTGCCATTTGTTGACCAAGTGCTAGACTAAAAAGTATTTCTCCTTTTTGGATGGATATAGTGGGTATAATCAAATTAAAATTGCCCCTGAGGATCAAGACAACTTTTACTAGTCCATGGGGCACTTTTGCCTACTTTGTCTTACCTTTTGGCCTGTGTAATGCACCTGCAACATTTCAAAGGGCAGTGATCGGTATTTTTGTTGACATTTCTCATGATTCTATGGAGATCTACATGGATGACTTCACCACTTATGGAGTTACTTATGAAGAAGCATTAAAAAATTTGGAGAAAGTGTTGAAAAGATGTAAAGAGCAAAATTTGTCTTTGAATAGTAAGAAGTGTTTTATGATGATGCAAGAAGGAATTGTTTTAGGCCATCATATCTCTCAAGCGGGAATTCAAGTTGATCCTGCAAAAATAGAAGTCATTCTAACTTTGGAAACACCTATGAAACAAAAGGATGTTAGAAGCTTCCTAGGACATGTTGGATATTATAGAAGATTTATCAAAGATTTTAACAAAATAGCTAGTCCATTATATGCCTTATTGACTAAGGCTTCTAAATTTAACTGGACTGAGGCCTATGACAAATCTTTCTTGCAACTTAAGAACTTACTTACTCAGGCACCTGTTCTTTAAGGACTGAAGTGGAGTCTGCCCTTTCATATACACATAGATGCTTTTGATTATGCTATAGGGGCAGTTTTAGGACAAAAAGAGAATTCCATAGAGCATGCCATATATTTCATTAGCAAAAACCTTCAAGGCTCTGAATTAAACTATATTGTCATAGAGAAAGAATTGCTAGCAGTTGTGTATGCCCTGAACAAGTTTTGACATTATGTCATTGGTTACCAAATATTTTTCCATATAGATCATGCAGCAATAAGATACCTCATGAATAAGCCTGTCATATCTGGAAAATTAGCAAGATGGCTCCTATTGTTGTAGAAATTTGATATCACAGTTATTGATAAGCTAGGCCAGGCTAATGTGGTGGCTGATTTCTTGTCAAGACTTCAAACAACTACACCTGCCACCCCTAAGGTAATTGATGATAGTTTTCCCAATGAACATCTATTTTCTATTGCTGCTCAAACTCCATAGTATGCAGATATTGTAAATTATTTAGCAGCCAACAAGATCCCAACCCACTTCTCAACAAAGGAAAGGCAATTGTTGGTAGAGAAAAGTTTTAACTTTTCATGGATTGCAGACTGTTTATTTTACACAGGACCTAACCAAGTCATGAGAAGGTGTGTTAGGGAAGATGATACCTATGACATTTTGCATGCCTGTCATGATGAGCCATGTGGTGGGAAATTTTCAGCCAAGAGAACATCTATAAAAGTGCTTGCTATAGGATAATATTGGCCCACACTACACAAAGATGTTGCAACCTACACCAGAAAATGTGGCAGATGTCAATGCATGGGGAGACCAACAAGGTCTGATGAAATTCTGCTATATCCTCAAGTGGTAGTCAGTCCCTTGGTCAAGTGGGGCATGGATTTTTTTAGGCCCATTGATCCTCCATCCAATGGGAAATCATACATTTTGGTTTGCATTGATTATGTAACCAAGTGGGTGGAAGTGAAAGCAATGACACATTCCTATGACAATAAAGTTGTTGAGTTCCTATATGAGCAGATTTTTACTTGGTTTGGAGTCCCAAGGGAACTTGTTACTGATCAAAGAGCTCAGTTTACATCAAACTTAATCACTGCATTGATGAATGATTACAAGATCAGGCATAGAAAGTCTAGCCCCTATCACCCTCAATCCAATGGTCAGGAAGAGGTTACCAATAGAGAAATTGAGGTAATCCTTACTAAGACAGTACAATTACACAAGAAGGATTGGAGCAGTCACCTTCTTGAATCAGTCTGGGACTATAGGACAACATGGAAAACAACAACAGGGTTCACTCTTTTTGAGTTACTCTATGGAAAAACCACCATGTTGCCAATAGAGTTTGAGCATAAGACCTTAAGGACTTCTCTACAGCTTAACATTGATATTTCAGAAGCCCAAAAGGAACGCCTCCTACAGCTGAATGCATTGGATGAGATAAGGAAAGCTATCCTACAGCATACTAAAGCTATCCAGCAGCAAAGGAAAAAATGGCATGACCACCATATCAGAACTAAGCAATTCTTTTTCGATGATTGGGCACTGCTCTATAACTCCAGGTACAAGGAAAATCAAGGTAAACTCACCACAAGATGGCTTGGTCCTTATGAAATAGAAAATGTTTTTGATAATGGTTCAGTTCAATTAGCTACAATAGATCATTTCTTATTCAAGCTATTGGTTAATGGACACCATCTTAGGTTGTATCATAAGCCAGTGTCTAAAGAAGAATTTATGAAGCTATTTGTTTTGGATGTGGCCACTGATCTTCTTGCAGCAAAAGGCTTCAACCTTTCTCCTGTAGCATCTCTTTAAAATTCTATGTTACATGCCCATAATAAATGTTTCCTTTTTAAGGAAGCCACTTTCTTCATTTTTTATCTATCACCACCATTCATTCCCTCTTCTTCCACGTCACCCATCCATGTCATCCATCCTACCATACTGCTCTCATTTATGGTTTCAATTCCAGTCGTCATTTCATGTTGAGGTACGCAATATCTTTTATTGTCACATTTTTTATTTATTTCATTTATTCATTAATTGCTATGTACATATCAGTCATCATTGCCTGTTCTTCACCTATCCTTTCGCACATGTGTGGACACATGCCAAATTTTTAGTAGGGGGCGGGGATAATCCATTTCAACTTTTTCTTATGCCACTGTCACAACTGTTAAGACATTTTTATTTTCTTGTACTTACCAAGTATGACTGCATGCTTCCATACTAAACAACAATTAACTATTTGATTTGAGTAGTTTTTAACAATCATTTCATGCAATTATCCTTTGTGTCATTCTTGGAAAAGTAAAGAAAAGTGATAGTAGGGCAAAAAGAAGCAGGGCAGAAGAAGTTTTTTGAATTTTCAGAAGAAGTTTGAGTTTCAAGAATCTCAGCAAGGATAATTTGTGAATATGGGTGGCCAGTTAGTAAGACATGAGTCTGTAGCTCATGAACCCTTGATGCAAAATCCTCACGCGGTTTAGGCATTCAGCAATTATGGTTGGCTCAATTATTTTCTGAGGATAGATTCCTATAATGAGGAAGTTGTGGGTGATTTTTTGAGAACTCTTTCAGAGGGAGAAGCTACAGTGTGGGGTTTGATAGTAGCCATTATAGAAGAGTGGATTACAGAAGTAACTAGGCTTCCAACGATAGGAGAAAATTTTTCTTCAGGGAGAGATGTTGTCTCTACCAGGGAATAATTCATAATACCAACAGATGGACCATTGGAGGTTTCCAAACAAGGATGCAAATGGGTGTCACTACCTTCTCCATACTCAGAATATGCCACCTTCATAATCAGGTACTTGACTTGTGAGGGACATTTTTTCTATTTGCATTCCTATCATTTTAAACTATTGAGTCATATGAGGCACGGTTTACCTATCAATGTTCCAAATTTTTTGTTAAACCTTTTGAAACATTGTGCCCATGAAACCCAGAGGGGTAGGGACAACTCTATCGCCCATCATGCCCTCATTAAATTCTTGATCGAGCATTCCCTGAGGGATGTATCACCCCTTTCTTGGCAAGAATTTGTTGCCCATAAGGGTTTGCAACCTCCAGAGCCTCCTAGAGCACTCCCTGCATAGCACAAGAAAAAGAGAGTAGAATCTACAAGTAGGGAAGCAAAGCAAGAATCATCTGCTCCTACAGCACTTAGTCCTACAACCTCCACACTAGAACCCTCTACCCAAGTACAAACTAGGTCTACTGGTAGAAAAGAAAAAGGGAAAACGAAGGTAGGAGAGTCATCTAGGGCAGAACAAACCCCAAAATCTGACCCTCATGTTCAAAAGAAAAAATGTTCTACTCCACTCTTTCCTGCAGCATCTTCCCCTATAGCAGTTTCTCCTACAACAACACCTGTTGCCACTGCAGTTTCACTATCATCTTCTCCTGCTAAGTCTAAATCCTCTAGGTAGGTTAGAAAGAGGAAAGCCACGAAAGTGTCTCCTGCAGTTGTTACTTTAGAAACATTTCCAAAAAGAGTTTCATCAAGGAAACAACATAAAGTTACCTCAACCTCTGTTCAACCTGAAATTATAGTAATTCCTAAGGAATCTGAAGAATTCAGTCATGATGTTTCTCAAAATGTATCTAAGAATGTTCTACAAAGTCCATCTGTTATTCCTAGGGAAGTGCAAACTGAGACAGTGGAAGTTGAGGAAGCATGGCATGGTAGTGGTAATGAAAGGGGGATGCCAAGTCTTGATGACTTGGCTGAAGTAGTTAGGCAAGTTTTAGAAGAAACACAATCTCCTCCTAAGCAGCAATAGGATTCCATCCTGCAACAAAAGGAAGAACAGCTTGAACAATCTGAAGTGTCCAATGAAACCCCATTACCCCCCGAAACTTGTCAAACATTAGTTATTTATAAAAGGACATTGTTGATTGAATATTTGGAATATCTTAGGACTACATGGAGGCCTGTTACATTTCAAACTTTGAGTTTCCGCCATTTAGCTAGAACTAAAATTCAACAAAGTCTTTGGGAAGAAGAAAAGAAGAAATTGAAAAGGGAAATTGAAAGACAAAAATAGGAAATTCAAGAAATGAAAGAGAAAATGGATGAAATGGTGAAGATAACTGGTAAAATTATGGAATGTAGACCACCACCTAGGGTATATGCTATGTGCCTTAAAGAGCAATTTCTTTGGTTTTAATTGATGAGAATTTCAAGAAATTTAGACCCTGTCATTCACACAGCTAAGGAATTTTATGATGCATATCAAGTAGCACCCAGTTGGCTGAAAAATTTTGTATGTGAGTTTTATTTGCATGGTTTGCTAATTCCCTCTAAAACATAGTGGAATTCACTTCTCTACATTGGTGACATTCATTTGAGGTCACTCATGTCTTGGGTGGCCAATGAAACTAACTATGGAAGACAATTAGAGGCTTATGAAGAGGCTAAAAGGAATAAACATATTCCACTGCGACCTGAAAGCTCAACTCCCCACACAATTCTGAGAACTTGGCTTACTGTAGTGTATGGATTCAATGATTAGACAAAAAGAATGAAAATATTTGATATCAGGAAGCAGGTGTATGATGAGTTCAAAGACCAAACACACCTATTTTGGAAGCTTTCATCTTCCAGAATTGAACAAGATGGGAAAAATTGACTATTGGTCTGAGGAAATATGAGCCTCATAGCCCTCTGAACTTTAAGGCAGCCATCAAAAGGATAGAGAAGTATATGCAGCTTGGTCTCTAGAGAAGGTTTGAGTTATGGTTACCATTAACATTTCGACCTCCAGTTTTGATGTGGCCACTTTACCCTTATTGGGCTACAGATGTTAATGAGGACGCAGAAACCTGCAGGTATGAGAGATGGCAAAGTTTCGGATGTTTCTACTACAAATTCAGAACTTCATTATAGGGCCATACTACTCCTACTGATTTCAGAGAAACAACTAGAAAGCTTCATGTTGGAGGACCATCATTAGGATAAGTAGGGGGAAAATGATGAGCTCGAAATATGATCATAATTTGAATATTATGATGTATTTTTAATACTCTTACTCTTATTGTTGATGGTTGTTTTAACTCTTTGATTAAAGGCTTTTTATCTAAAATCAGGTAGTATCCTATAGCAACACATTCCTATATTCCTGCAGCTTAACATCTTTATATGTTTGTATTAATTACCCTGTTTGACCTCTCGAATGACTAATATAATGCATGTGGTTTTTGGATAATGAAATGGATTTAATATGTGATTAATGAATGTGTATCGTGTTATTTTCCATGTGTGCTTTCTTTCGCTTTTGTTGCCATGTGCATCACAGGTTGTTGAAGGAAGCATGAACGAGTCAAAGTGTAGTAGATCTCAGCCCTGTAGTAAAGTCCATTTCCAGCACGACATCGAGGAAGTTGTTCCAGCAAAGACTATCTGACCGGTTCATTGGGAGGAAATCTAATGATCATTAATCTAGGAAGAGTGGAATACTAAATTCTCTCTGAATCGTGTTGAACAGATATGCCTTCATTTATGAGAAGTTTGTTCCTCGGTTTCAGAATGCATTTATGTCCACATCTTTCTCTATTAGAGTTAGGTAACTAGTTGTTTTTCTAATATAAATAAGTGTTCCTCCTACATCAGTGAAAAAAAAAGTGTGTTAAAGTTAGTATTATAATGATAAATAGTGTTTTGTGTTAGTTTTCTTACAAGCAAAACAATCAATGTACATGATTCCAACTTTATGAATAAAAGATGATGAATTGTTGAGTTCAATTCTTCCATAAACTGGTTGATGCTTGCTAAGGGGGCCCACTTAGTGAGTATCTGTAGTTAGTTATTTATCTCCTGATGATTATAATTTAGATTTCATTCTTGAATGTTTCAGTGCAAAATCAGTCTTATATTGTTCCTGCAGCATCGGGAATCCATCCCTATGTTTGTTCCTGTAGCATAAGGCCAGTTCATAGTTTGTTTCTTAGTAATATTTGTCATGATTTCTACTTTGATTAAGTTATGCTTAAGTTAAGAATACTTTACATTACATTCCTACAACATAAGTAGAATTCCTTCCAAAAATTTATTTCTGGTAAATTGTGACTGAAACTGGTTCTTAGTGCATATACAGTGTCGTTCCATTTCAAGTATACATTCCCTGGTTTGACAATGTAAATGAACGACCATAAGATGTTAGTCACCTACTGGAATGTCCAATTTCCAGGTTAATATTTTCCATGACCTTTATATCCTTTTGTGGAATCCACCACACAAAATGAAGTTTTTGATAATATTTGCTAGCATGCTTCCTACCTATGTTAAAATGGGAGCTTTGGAATAAGGTATGGGCATCCATCAAAGAATAATCAAATAGGGATTTTGTCAATATTATAGTTTCAAATATTTTGGTAGACATGTATGTAAAATGTGGAAGCATAGACAAGGTACATGAACTATTTGACATATAATTGCTCAAAGAAAAGTGGTCTCATGGAATACCATGATTTTATAATATGAAAAAAAAGTATTTTCTTGAACTTTAGGTATTAGAGAATTTCAAGTAGATGTAATTTGTAGATGAAAAGAAAAATTTCATGAATTTTTCTAACATCCTCCCCATCTATGCCAAAATGGGAGCTTTGGAACAAGGTAAAGGCATCCATCAAAGCATAATGGAAGGAGGAGTTTTTTCAAATGTTTTAGTTGCAAATACCCTAGTAGACATGTATGCAAAATGTGGAACCGCATACAAGCCACACAAAATATATGACATAATTCCTTAGACAAGGGAAGAAAGGAAGAATCTATGTGGATATTGCAGCAATGCAAACCATAACTTATTTGGTTGCACAAGATCCAAATGATACTATAAGAGCAGAAAAACCACTACAAAGAGTAAAGAATTATGTAGTTTAAAATGTGCCAAGAGAGGCTAAGGTTGTAATGAGAATTTTTAAAGGAACCCCCCTTGAATGCTCATAGATGTCAAAAATTAAAAACAAACAATAATGAACATGGAATATGCATTTTAAAAAAATCTAATCTAATCCCTTGGTAAAATCTAATATATTTGATTAAGGATATGTATGTTCAACACTCATAATTTATCATACTTAGAAAAATCTAATCCAAAAATTAACATAATAAAAAAATCAAAGCATTGTATTAAGCATTTATGATAAGGGATGATAAAGAAACATAATAGAATGAAGGAAAATGTAAAGAACATGTATAAAGAATTGAAATGCCTTAGAAACATAGATTTGAATGGAGAAACTATCCAATTATGTGTATTCTTTTTTCCTTCTTGCATCAAACTCAAAAATTTGATCTTTTCACAAACTTGCTTCCTTTTCAATGTTTAATTGTATATCTCTAATAGAATTACTAAAAACTATACAATTAATCAATGTATAATGTTAAATTCCTGCAATCCAATCACAATTAACATTGCAAAACTACAGGTGGGGTCTTTTGTTTGAAGGATCAGATTTTTTTGGGTTTTGTCTGGTTGGTTGAAGTGTGTTTTTATGTCTTGTATCTGCACTTTGTTATGCCAAAAGAGGATATGTTGGTTGGGCCTTCCGAAGTCTTTTTGTTCTCTCTAGATCTACAGGTGGGGTCTTCTATGGAGGTGGAGACTTCTCCCATTGATGCGGATCCCTCTTCTATTGAGGTGGAGATGGTTGTTGTAGATTTAGTGGAGATTCTAGTCAGCTTGTTCCTATCGAGGTGGAGCTTGTGTGGGTAGTTGTGTGAAGATGGATGTGCTTCAATGTTTTGGTGTGCTCTCTAACTCCCCTATTGAGGAAGGGATCTTGGAGTTGTTGGTGTTTTTTATTATGGGTTTGGGGTTGATGGTGTTCTTAACCATTAAGTTTCCTTTTTCTCTTGGCTTAGTGATTTTTTTCCTAAGCAGATGGTTTGTTGATGCTTGGTTTATGTAGGTAGGTTCTATGTTCACTTAAGGTTTCCAAGTCCTAGTTAAAATCTGGTTGTTTAGGGATCTAGTCCCTCTCTTGTTATTTGATGCAAATTGTGTACTCATGTCTTCTTGTTAATTGTTGTTGTTTTGTTGTTGATTGTATGTGATTTATCTTATTTGTAGCTTTTATGCCTTAGATAGGATTAGAGAGTCCCTTAAAACCAATTTTAATGGGTTTTGGGGCCCCATCAAAACCTACTTTACCTCTAATAAAAACATTACAACACTATAAAAATTGAAACTTGAATTTATATATATCAAATTCAATGTGACTTTGTTATTTCCTACTTCCTAAGTTGGAAAACCAGAAAAATGTGGTGGAAAGTTGATGCAAAGGTGGTAGAAAGTGTACAATTTGCATGTGCACTTTCCAATAGCATCAAAAAGCTTCTTTTTTTTAGATCACATGTAAAACTAGGAGAATAACTAAGTATGTGGGCCTGGATCACAGGTGTCCTATCTATTTTACTATTTTTAGAGTAAGAAAAAATGCACTTATGTTATAACACGCTCATGTTATAACATGCTCATGTTATAACACGCTCGTGTTATAACATGAGTGTGTTTTAGCTTGCTCTACAAAGCGACCATATTTCAACTTCTCCAAAATGTGCTCACGTTATGAAAAAGTTGATTTTATAAACCTTTCCTAACTCTTATCATGTGTAAATATGGGATTGAGTTGGCATAAATCAATGATACCTTTCTTTGACCAATTATGACATCTTTGAAGTGTTATGTATGTCTCATTTTTTGTGTGATACATAGTTTCACCAAAATTCCCTATATGCTCAAGCAAATACATTAACCATCAACCATATCCCTTAAACCCTCAACCCTTAAACCTTAAATCCTAAACCCTGTCCCTAAACCCTCAACCCTTGACACTATACCTTAAACCTTAAACCATAAACCCTATCCCTGAAGCCTCAACCCTCAACCCTTAAACCTTAAATCCCAAACTCTCAACCCTTAAACTCTTAATACCTCAACCCTTAAACCCTCAACCCTTATCCACCCCTATCGTCCCCTATCTCCCTCACCCCCATCTCTCCCCTATCACTCTCACCCCTCTCTCCCTAGTTTGTAGGTCTCTCACTTGTATATCTCTCAGGGCTCTCTAGATATTTCCCTCATCCACCTCTCTCCCTCATCCTTACCCCTCTTTCCCTCAAGTTGTGAACTCTCTCATTTTTTTCCTATCTCTCCCCTCACCTCTCTATCTCTCTCTGCACCTCTCTAACTCTCACCTCTCTCTCCCCCTCAACTCTCTACCTCTTCCCTCTCTTGGTCTCTCAGTCACTCCTCTGATTCTCCATCCCTCCTTATCCATCTAGGTCTATCACTCCTTGTCTCATTACCCACCCCTCTCCCCCCTCTATCTCTCTCACCCCTATCTACCCCTATGTCTCTCACCCCTCTCTCCCTAGGTTTTAGGTCTCTCACCTCTATATCCCTTAGGGATCTCTAGTTATTTCCCTCCCTATCCCCATATCTCCCTCCTCCTTACCCATCTTTCCCTAAAGTTGTGAACTTATCTCTCTCATTTTCTTCTATCTCTGCCCTCACCTCTCTATATCTCACCTATGTCTTCCCCTCACCTCTCTACCTCTCCCCTCTCTGGGTCTCTCAGTAACTCCTTGTCTACCTATCCATCCCTCCTTATCCAGCTAGGTCTCTCACTCCTTGTCTCATTACCCACCCCTCTCCCCCCTCTATCTCTCTCACCCCTCTCTCCCTAGGTTGGAAGTCTATCACCTTTATATCTCTAAGGATTCTCTAGTTATTTCCCTCCATCTCTACATATATCCCTCCTTACCCCTCTTTCCTTCAACCCTATACCCTCAACCCTCAAACCCTTAAACCCTTAATACCTCAACCCTAATCACTCAACCCTAATCCCTCAAACCTCTTTTGTATACATTGGACCCTCAACCCTACTCCCTCAACCCTATACCCTCAACCTTATACCCTCAACCCTCAACCCTTAAACCCTCAACCCATTAAACCCTTGACCCTCTAACCTATACATTAAACCCTCAACCCTCAATTATCCAACCTCTACCTTATATATTGGACCTTCAACCCTAATCTCTCAACCCTCTACCCTCAACCCTATACCCTAATCCCCCAACCCTATAACCTCAACCTTTAAACCATTAAAACCTCTACCCTCTACCCTCTACCCTCTACCCTCTGCCCTCTACCCTCTACCCTACACATTAAACCCTTAACTATAATACCTTGACCCTATACCTTAAACCCTTAATCCCTTAAACCATCTACCCTCTACCCTCCACCTTGTACATTAAACCTTCAACCCTAATCCCTTGAACCTATACCTTCAACCCTTAATCCTTCAACCCTCAACCCTCAAACCTCAACTATAAACCCTCTACCCTAAACCATAATCCTTTAAGCCATCAACCCTTAAACCCTAAACCCTTGGCCCTTTAACCTTAAATCTTTAAACCCTCAACCCTTAAACCATAATCCCTTAACCCTCAACCCTAAACCATTTACCCTCGACAGTATAACTTAAAACCTGATCTCCCAACCATTAAACCCTCAACCCTTAAACTCTTAATCCCTCAAACCATAAACCCTTAAACCCTAAACTCTCAACCCCTAGATACCCTTAAACCCTACACCCTCTAAACTTAACATTGGAAAATCAACCTTTAACATTATCCCTCAACCTTCAAACATCTACCCTATACCCTATACTTATGCCCTAAACCCTCAACCCTCATCCATATTCCTTATACCCTCAACCTTAAACCTTGAACCCTATATCTTAAATACTCAACCTTGAACATTATCCCTCAATTGTAAACTCTCAACCCTCTACCCTAATACCTCAACCCTATACCTTAAATCCTCATCCCTCAACACTAATCCTTCAACCCTCAATCCTTAAACCCTCAACCTTCAACCCCTCTACCCTATACATGAAATCCTTAACCCTATACCTTAAACCCTAATCTCTTAATGTTCAACCCTTTAACCCTAATCCCTTAAGCCATCAACCCTTAAACCCTAAACCCTTGACCCTTTAACCTTAAAGCCTTAAACCCTCAACCCTTAACCATCAACCCTAAACCCTATCCCTAAAGCCTCAACCCTCAACCCTTAAATCTTAAACCCTATCCCTAAACAATTTACCCTCGACACTATACCTTAAACACAATTCCCTCAACCCTTAAACCCTTAATCCCTCAAACCTTAAACCCTTAAACCCTAAACTCTCAACCCCTAAATACCCTTAAACCCTTAAAATATATACCTTATACACTTAACCTTGGACACTCAACCTTGAACATTATCCATCAACCTTGAAACCTCTACCCTACACCATATACCCTCAACCCTATACTTATACCCTAAACCCTCAACCCTCATCCATATGCCTTATAACCTCAACCTTAAACCCTAAACCCTATATCTTAGATACTCAACCTTGAACATTATCCCTCAACTTCAAACTCTCAACCCTCTACCCTAATCCCTCAACCCTATACCTTAAATCCTCAACCCTCAACCCTCAACCCTCAAGATTAATCCCTCAACCCTATATGTTAAACCCTCAACCCTAATCCTTCAACCCCTAACCCTAAAACCCTCAACCCCTCTACCCTATATATTAAAATCTTAACCCTAATACATCAACCCTATACCTTAAACCCTAATCTCTTAATGCTCAACCCTAAAACCCTAATCCCTTAAGCTCTCGACCCTTGACCATTTAACCTTAAATCCTTAAACCCTCAACCCTTAAACCCTAATCCCTTAACTCTCAAACCTAAACCCTACCCTAAAGCCTCAACCCTTAAACCTTAAACCATAAAACCTATCCCTAAACCCTATGTTTTCAACCCTATGCCTTAAACCCTAATCCCTCAACCCTTGAACCCTCAACCCTTAAACCCTTAATCCCTCAAACCTTAAACCTTTAAACCCTAAACTCTCAACCCCTATATACCCTTAAACCCTATACCCTATACACTTAACCTTGGACACTCAACCTTGAACATTATCCCTCAACCTTCAAACCTCTACCCTATACCCTATACCCTATACCCTACACCCTATACTTATGCCCTAAACCCTCAACCCTCATCCATATGCCTTATACCCTCAACCTTAAACCCTAAACCCTATATCTTAGAAACTCAACCTTGAACATTATCCCTCAATTTTCAACCCTCTACCATAATTCCTCAACCCTATACCTTAAATAATCAACCCTCAACCCTCAACCCTTATCCATTAATCCTATACGTTAAACCCTCAACCCTAAACCCTTAAACCCTCAACCCCTCTACCCTATACATTAAACCCTTAACCATAATACATCAATCCTATACCTTAAACCCTAATCTATTAATGCTCAACCCTTAAACCCTAATCCTTTAATCCCTCAACCCTTAAACCCTAAATCCTTGACCTTTTAACCTTAAAGCATTAAACCCTCAACCCTTAAACCCTAGTCCCTTAACCCTCAACCCTCAACCCTGTCCCTAAAGCCTTAACCCTCAACCCTTAAACCTTTAACCCTAAACCTTATCCCTAAACCATCTACCTCAATACTATAACTTAAACCCTAATCCCTCAACCCTTAAACCTTCAACCCTTAATCCCTCAAACCTTAAACCCTTAAACCCTAAACTCTCAACCCCTAGATACACTTAAACCTTTAAACCCTATACCCTATACACTTAACATTGGACACTCAACCTTGAAAATTATCCCTCAACCTTCAAACCTCTACCCTTTACTCTATACCCTCAACCTTAAACCTTGAACCCTATATCTTAAACACTTAACCTTGAACATTATCCCTCAACTATAAACTCTCAACCCTCTACCCTAATCCCTCAACACTATACCTTAAATCCTCAACCCTATATGTTAAACCATCAACCCTCAACCCTCAACCCTAATCCTTCAACCCTCAACCCTTAAACCCTCAACCCTCAACCCCTCTACCCTATACATTAAACCCTTAACCCTAATACATCAACCCTATACCTTAAACCATAATCTCTTAATGCTCAACTCTTAAACCCTAATCCCTTAATCCCTCAACCCTTAAACCCTAAACCCTTGACGGGTAATCCCACAATACTGGTTTACAATTTTTGGCCAAACTAGACATTGAACTGAATTTTTTTAACTAAATCTTCACTTTCGGGCACCTATAGCAGCTAAAGTGTGAGGAATTTGAAGATGATGCAAACTAGTGATTTATGCCATTTTTTTTTTAGATTCTAAATATTATTTTTTCAAAAAATTTGGAATCAGAATGCACTTCTTTTTCCATCTCCTTCAAAAACTAGTTTTTAACAGTAAACACCATTTTTAAAGAGTGACGTTACTAGCTAACACATAACTATTTTTCTATGAAGGATAAAATTCTAATTTTTTTGAATTTAGATTTGTAACTACACTATCTAATGCATAGAATTCGTTTCATAGCATTTCATTGATTTTTTTTTTCTTAATTAAGTTTCAAATTCAAACCAGTTACAATTTAGACATGATTTACTGGCTAAAAAATAACTCTTTTTGTATGTATCAAAATTCAATTTTTTTTTTTTGTTGGATCAGGGACATCAATATCTAGTGTATTGATATTTTCAAAAAAAAAATTGTAATCTACTATTTATCCACATGTGCAGAATAGAGAGCTTGATTTTTGGTGAAAAACCTACATTCACGAGAAATAAAAAATAAATATAATAATTAAATTAAATTTATTTAAACTTATACCTTTTGGGAAGCTTATAATAAGGATACATAGTTACAAAAAATAAATTTTAAATGAGTTCATTTGATCCCCCAAAAGGTAAATCAAAAGTGGTTTTTTATCATCATTTTGATAGGTGTAAAGGAGACTTCATTATAGGCATGGTTTAAAACTAGCGGGGTTCTATCAAAGGGGGTTTCATCTAAGGTGGTTTGATCAAACCCTATTCAATTGGAATCCTTTAAATGGAACTTTTCAAGGCCTAAATCACTATATTTTCTAAAAATATGTGATTTTAGCAAAAATCAAGATCTCCCAGAAATTGTAAACCAGTATTGTGGGATCATCCCGCTCAACCCTTAAACCCTAATCCCTTAAGCCCTCAACCCTTTAATCTTAAACCCTTTACCCTTTAACCTTAAATTCTTAAACTATAATCCCTTAACCCTCAACCCTAAACCCTACCTCTAAAGCCTCAACCCTCAACCCTTAAACCTTAAACCCAAAACCCTATCCCTAAACCCTCTACCCTTGACACTATACCATAAACTCTAATCCCTCAACCCTTAAACCCTTAAACACTAAACTCTCAACCCCTAGATACCCTTAAACCCTTAAACCCTAAACTATCAATCCCTAGATACCCTTAAACCCTATACCTTATACACTTAACCTTGGACACTCAACCTTGAACATTTTCCCTCAACCTTCAAACCTCTACCCTATACGCTATACCCTCAACCCAATACTTATGACCTAAACCATCAACCCTCATCCATATTTCTTATACCCTCAACCTTAAACCTTGAACCCTATATCTTAGACACCCAACCTTGAACATTTTCCCTCATTGTAAACTCGCAACCCTCTACCCTAATCTTTCAACCCTATACCTTAAATCCTCAACCCTCAACCATAATCCATCACCCCTATACATTAAACCCTCAACCCTCAACCCTAATCCTTTAACCCTCAACCCTTAAACCCTCAACCCTCAACCCCTCTACCCTATACCTTAAATCATAATTGGTTAACGCTTAACCCTTAAACCCTAATCCCTTAAGCCCTCAACCCTTAAACTCTAAACCCTTGATCCTTTAACCTTAAATCCTTTAACCCTCAACCTTAAACCCTAATCCCTTAACCCTTAACCCTAAACCCTATCCCTAAAACCTAAACCCTCAACCCTTAAACCTTAAACCCTAAACCCTCTACCCTTGACACTATACCTTAAACCCTAATCCCCCAACCCTTAAACCATTAATCCCTCAAACTTTAAACCCTTAAACCCTAAACTCTCAACCCCTAGATACTCATAAACCCTATACCCTATACACTTAACCTTAGACACTCAACCTTGAACATTATCCCTCAACCATGAAACCTCTACCCTATACTCTATACCCTCAACCCTATAATTATGCCTTAAACCATCAACCCTCATCCATATGCCTTATACCCTCAACCTTAAGCCCTAAACCCTATATCTTAGACACTCAACCTTGAACATTATCCCTCAATTGTAAACTCTCAACCCTCTACCCTATACCCTCAACCATATACTTAAGCCCTAATCCCTCAATCCTCAACCCTATACCTTAAAATCTATAACCTACACCCATAAACCCTCATCCCTATACCCTATAACCTCACCCTTATAACCTAAATCCTGAATATTATGCCTCAATCCTATACTTAAAACCTAAACCATACACTCTCAACCCAAGTCGCCCTATGTCGTATACTCTCAATCCATATCGTAAACCCTAAACCTAATATTCTAAACCCTAATCCCTATACCTTACACATCACTCAACAAGTTAAATATTATCCCTTATCTGTAACCCTCTACCCTCTACCCTCAACCTATTACTTAATCCCTAATCCCTCAACCCTCAACCCTAAAAACTATACCCTTGAGTCCTTATATACCCTAAACCCAAAACCCTTACATACATACATACATACAAGCATACATACATACATACATACATACATACATACATACATACATACATACATACATAAATGCATACATACATGCAATCATACATGCATACATACATACATAGATACATACTTACAGGCATACATACATACATATAATCATGCATACATATATACAAACATACAAGCATGCATACATACATACAACCATACATACATACATACATACATACAACCACACATACATACATACAAGCATACATATATACATACATACATACATATAAGAATACATACATATAGGAATAAATACATACATGCATGCATATATACATACAAGAATACATACATAAAAGCGTGCATACATACATACATAAAAGCATGCATGCATACATTCATACATACATACACCTGCATACATGCATACATACATAAATACAAAAATATATATATACAAACATACATACATCAAACATACTTAACAAACTTGAACATAAAACATTCCAAGCGAGACATAATGTGAGTGTCTTATAACGTGCTTGGGATATGTAAAGCTTGACAAGCATATAACAAACTTTTGCAAAAAAGAAAAAAATGCAAAACAAAACATAACACGAGTGTGTTATAACGTGCTCCAGTTATATGTTGCTTTGGTAATCCCCAAGCCTTAGGCTTGTGATTTACTTTGGATTTCTAACCCAAAGGCTTGGAGTGCCTTCCCAACATCCAAAGATGTGCTTTTGCATATTCTACAATATTTCACATAATCCTGTTTGTGCTAACCGTTAGGTTTGTACGTGTTTCAAGGTTGAACAAATTGAACACCTAGGTAATGTCAAGCTCTCTCTTAGCTATTTAATGATGTAATTTTTTTCACATTTTGATAATGTTAAGCCTTTCATATTTATTTTTTTTGTTTGTGTCTATTTTTTGGCAAAAACCAGTGTTTGGTATTTTTTACTTTATTTTTTAACCGTTCATTGAAATTTCAAATAAATTACATTTTTATAAACTAGACTCCATTCTACACATATTAAAAAAAATTATTTTCAATTAGTTTTCAAAATTTATAGGGGTAGCATGGCCAAAATTCTATTTTTCAAGATGTGTCCACTTTGAAAATTAGTAAAAAATCAAATATTCATTAAAAAATTATCAAAAAAAATCAGGCACAAACTACATGTTAGGTAATTTCTCACTGAAGCGATTTTAAAAAAACAAAAAAACGTTAACCTTTTGAGGGAGCCACAAAACACACTATGTTATGTTTTTTTAACAAAAACAACACCAACTTTTGTGGCTCCCTTTTTTGAACCCTTTAATCTATACCATTTTCAAAAAAAATATTAGTTTAGAAAGTATACTCAAAGAACTATGAACATTTTTTTTGTTGCACCTTAAAATTTTGAGTGTAACTATGCTTAGTTTCTCATCCAAGGTCAGTATTTCCTAATTTTAGAAAAAAGTGGCCACTTAAGATCCCTTTTTGGGCCCCCATCTTTATGCACTTACCATTGTACACAAATTACCCAAACATGTGATAGGTCAATGCATATCAAGTAGCAGAAAAGGGCAAAGAATTTTAGTTTTAATTTTTTTAATTTGAAAGTTGGCAAGTCAACCATGTGATAGTGGAAATGACCCATGATACTAAAAATTACTCATTTGAGATATAAGGGTAAAGATATATACATACTTGAAAGTTTTTTTTTCTTTTGTTTGGTGATCTTGGCTACATTGAAATATTTGCTTGCAAATTGTATACTCTAACTAGTGTATTCAAAAGTACTTTTGGTGTAATATATTAAAAAGGAATTTTCTAGCAATATAATAAAACACAATAGGTCTTTACATTTTTAATGTCATGACTCTTTTGGAAATATTTTTCCCAAAAAATAAACATTCTCTAGTGATAGTTGTGTACCCACTATTCAAGCTACAAAATTGAGTTGGGACAATAAAAAACCCAAAAACTCAAATAACAAGTCACACACACTCATGATAGAGCAAACAATGAAAGCAACTATAAACAATATAAATAAAAAAATGAGAACCCAAGATTAGACCTCCATTATGATGGCACAAATGTGCTCTAAGATGTTTGAATGTAGGTTGCTTACTAAATCAATAACATGTAACTATATATTGATCATTCAAACATCATAAAGTGTGAGATTTTCTAACTAGCCTACTAGGAATCTAATGATTGAAGGAAAGCAAAACCAGAAATATGAGGAATAAATTGTATTCCTCTCAAGAATGCAAAGCTATATTCAGCTTGAGAAGTGAAAATTACAAAGGAAATGCCTTGGTTATATAGGCCAAGGGAAGAGATGGATGCAACCAGATTATGATGTAAGTGTTGGCATCCTATAAGGTGTGAAAACTCATGTCATTAAAGGCTCAACCACCTTATCCCTCTGTAAAGTTAAGCTAGTGTGAAGAGGACTTTAGTGGAGAACTACCTAAGAATGAACTAGTTAGATAAAATACCCCTTTCACACTAACAACCCCCTTAAGTGCAACTTAGGGAGAAGTATACAATGCAAAGATGCAAATATGGGTCCCAGCTACTAGGCTTGATGAGGTACCCATGTACATAATAACCTCTCAATGATAAAGAAGGAGAAAACCTAGTGGGAAAAAGCTCATGCCCATGAGAGGGTGAATGAAGAAGATCTAAGTGACCCCCCCATAAGAGATGTGATGCACCCCCAAGAGAGACCAAAGATGAACATACTTGCTCTCAGTGAAGGGTTTGGTGAATATATCTGCAACTTGATCTGCTATAGGACAATATCACAAATCAATGACCTGCTCCTGAATCAGCTCCCGAAGAAAATGCATATGGATCTCAATGTGTTTGGTGTGTTGATGATGGACCGAGTTCTTCGAGATTTGGATGGCACTCTAGTTGTCACAATAGATGATTGATGGCTTCTAAAAGGTGATACCAAGTTTGGTGAGGATATTCTGAAGCCAAATAGCCTTAGTGGTAGCACTGACAACCCCCCTATACTCAGCCTCAGTTGAAGAAAGAGAAATGGCATGTTGCTTCTTGCTCTGCCAAAAAATGGGGCTAGAACCATAGTGAAAACAGTAGCCAGATGTGGACTTGTGATCATCAATATCACCAGCCCAATTAGAATCTATGTATCCCAGTAAGTCTGAACTTGTGTCTACTGCATAGTGAATCCCATACTGATGAGTGCCCTAGATGTAGTGCAAGATGCGTTTGGAAGCTTTCCAATTAAGCTCATGTGGTTCTGTCATGAAGCACGAAACAATGCCAACTGAAAAGGAAATGTCAAAGTGAGTATGAGTCAAGTAGATGAGGCTACCAACAAGTTGACGATACAAAGTAGCATCAACTAGTGGTGTGGAACATTTGGCCTCAAGCTTAACTCCAAATAGAAAGGGAGTCAGTGCAAGCATATAATCAGCCACGTGAAAACATGATAAAAGATCAAGAGCATACTTGGGTTGTGCAAGTGAGACCCGAAAGAGGTCTGTGTGATCTCAATCTCGAGAAAGTAGTGCAAGAGACCCAAGTCAATCATGGAAAAAATTTCATGCAAAGCATGCTTCATAGTTGTGATGATGGGTGAAGTGCTCCCAGTGACAATCAAGTCATCAACATAGAGAGCCAAGAAGAGAAGAGCATCCTCCTACCGCAAGATGTAGACATTTGGATCTTAGTGGCATCTAGAGAACCCAATGGAGAGAAGGAAGGAGTCCATTTTGGCATACCAAGCTCATGGAGCTTGTTTGAGGCCATAGAGAGACTTCCTTAGTTTACAAGCCAATGAAGAATCTTGAATGAATCCTTGTGGATGCTCCATGTAAATTTATTCATGTAGATCTCCATGAAGAAATACACTCTTCACATCCATTTGATATACAACCCAACCATGAGTTGCAGAAATAGCAAGTAGCAAGCGAATGGAGTTCATTTTGGCAATAGGGGCAAAGGTCTCAGTGTAGTCAATAACTGGTACTTGAGAGAAACCTTTGGCCACTAGTCATGCTTTATACTTGTCAACTGAGCCATCCGCTACAAATTTGGTTTGATAGATCCACTTACACTGAACCAATTTTATTCCCTTGGGAAGTGGAACAAGATCCCATGTTTTATTCCGCATTAAAGAGTTGTACTCTTAATCCATTATGGAATCCCACTCAGCAATACTAGATGCTTCACTAAATGACTGTGGATCTGAAGTTGTGGCGATGTAGGAATGTGGAATGTCTTGATGTTGTGATTGAGTCCTCCTTGTATTTGAAGGGTCCCCAACAAGATCTCCTACAGACTCAAGTGTCTGGCAAGCCCAATGAGGCATGGTAGGGGATGGAGGAGGAGATTTTGAACTCTCTGAAGAGGAAGATGAAATCTCATGATCAACTTGATGACTAGAGGAAGCTTGAGGAAAATCCTCAATGTCAGAATCCTCTAAAACCACTGTGGAGGAAGGAAGAGTAGAGGAGGAGCTTGAAGAGCTTTCCTCAAATTGCACACTACGCTCAATGAAGAGCTCATGTGTTCTAGGATCCATTAGTCGATATCCTTTGACACCATCAGGGTAACCAACAAAGATACAAGGCTGACTCTAAGATTCCAAGGCTTTGCACTTCTCTGAAGGAATATATGCCCATGTTGGGGAGCCAAAAACTCTAAAGTGCCCCACAACAGGTTTCTGACCACACAAAGCTTTGAAGGGAGTGATACCTTTTAATGCCTTATGTGGAACTCTATTCTGGATGTGAGTAGCATAGTTGAGAGCTTCAGCCCAATATGCAGGCACAAGGGAGCGAGCATGGATCATGCAACCAACCATCTCTTTTAGGGACCTATTTTTCCTCTCAGCTACACCATTTTGTTGTGGTGTGTAGGCAACAATATGTTGAATATCAATCCATTCAAGAGTACATAATTTCTCAAATTGATGGTTCATATATTCTCTGCCATTATCAGTGTAGAGAATTTTGACACACTTCCCAAATTGCTTCTCAGCACGAGCCTTAAACTCTTGAAATCTATCAAAAACTTCTCCTTTGTGTCAAAGAAAGTAGACCCTTGTGTATCTGGAATAGTCATCAATGAAGGTGGGCAAATAGCAAGCCTTACTAAAAGATAATGATGGAAAAGGACCCACCATGTCACTGTGAACCAATTCAAGGACTTCTGAAGCCCTCCAAGCCTTCCCTTTGTCAAACTTCTCCTCAAGATGTTTTCCCAAGGCACAACCTGAACATACACCATCTAAAAAATTGATTTGAGGAAGACCCGTGACCATATTCTATTTGTTGAGTTGTTGAAGATAGCGGTTGTTGACATGGACGAACCGCTCATGCCATAGTTTGCTCACAGCATTTGAATGGGTGAGCAATGTAGTTGAATGTGAATTAGGTACAAAATGAGAGAAAGCATACAAGTGAGACTCATGATTGGCCTTACCAACTACAAGGAGTGCATTATCTTTAAGATTCCCGATACTAAGAGAATTTGGAGTGAATTCAACTTTTCTACCATTCTAAGTGATTTGGTAGATGAAGAGAAGGCTGGCTGACAAATCAAGAACGCAGAGGACATCCTCAAATGTACCATTGCCATTATCAATTGAACCCTTCCCAATGACTTCCACTAGAGAATTGTCCCCAATGAGAATGTGGGGCACAGAACAAGGCTCCAACAAAGAAAATTGTTCTTTACTAGAACCCATGTGATGTGATGCACTTGAGTCAAGAATCCACTCTTTTGAAGAATCGATAATAGAAACAAGTGCATGTGCTTTCCCTTTACCTGATTTGGAAGGAGTAGAGGATTGTTGAACAACAGAATAAGGCAGATTAATGTTGTTCTTCTTAAGAAGATGTTTTAACTCATCGATCTGCTTCTTATGACAAGAATGTTCCTCATGACCAAGTTTCTTGTAGTAACTACAAGTTGGCCTTTCCTTCTTTTGAAAATTCCCCTTTGAAGAGGAGTTGGAGTAAAAAAAAATTATTGAAGATGATTGTGCTTGATCTCTTTGTGACTTCTTCTTGAACTGCTTTTGTTTGTTGTCATGTTTCCTTGATGCTTTCTGACCCTTTGGTTGAAGACTTGTGAATGTGAAGGATTGAGAAGACCCATTGAAAGAAGCTTACCTTGTTCTTGCATTAACATTTCAGAAAATGAAGCAAAAGAAGGTGTAGTGAATGTGGATGCCATTGTCAACCTATCAGTATGAAAGCTAGAAACAAAAGCTGCAAATTCAGGTCCAAGTTTATTTAGAGTGTTGTAGACAAGTTGAATGTCTTTCTTCTCTAAGACACATGATTTACATTTAGCTTTAAGGTCATTGACCTTTGTTACATAATCTTGGATGTTATCAAAAGACTTTGGATCAAGACCTATTAGTTCGTTGTCAATTTGATAACCACGAACTTCATCAGTTGTACCATAGAGAGTTTTTAATTTTTCCCATGCATCATGTGAATCTTTACATGCTTCAATTTAAAACATTATATCAATAGAAACTAAACTCCTTAGACAACCATGAGCTTTTGTATGTTCAAACATCCAAAGTAGTTTTTCCTTATCATTTGTGGGTTCAGTTACCTTCTTCTCAACATAAGGTGTGTATCCTAGTTGCATTAAAGAATTCCATGCATTTTGATGCCATGTGTTGTAGTTGTAGGGCATGAGCAATGGAAACTTAAATGTACCCATAGTGAAGGAAAACTAGAGCACAAATTATGAGAGAGGTTCAAGCACAAAGACAACAAGAGACCAGCCCTTCTTTACTCAATCAAAGAACCCCCTAGAAAAAATGATTTGGCACTTTATATTTAGTGTAGTTACAAATTTTTGGATTTTAATACTTTTACAAATCCTTAAAAAATGAGCATGTGTTGAAAGTATACATTTGGTACAATTTCATAAATAGCATCAATACAAAGTACAAAAAAAATAATGCACTTTCAAAAAAAAGAATCAACTTGATCCAAGGTCGTATGCAAAAGTTATGCAACTTTGAAGTTTGCAAAACGAGAACGATGAGGAGTCGTCCCTGAGAATCAGCAATTTATGAAAAATTTGTGCACCAAAATCTAAACCTGTCTTCATCAATGCGTAGAGCACAAAAAATTAGCCCAAATAAAAAAATGTTGCACTAAATTTGGAGGTCAGGAGCCTGAGTTATGAGCTATCAAAGTTGGCCTTCAAAAAATAATGCATCAACGGAGAGGGGCTATGAAAACTTCCGCCAAATTTAGCAAAATTTCCACTAAAGTTAGCAGTCCACCAAAATTAGATATCCGCCAGGAATGCCACCAAATATAGAAGTCCGCCAAATAAATTTATCCGTTCTCCAGTTTAACCACTGCTAAATAGCCCGCCAAATTTAATGGTTTTAAGATTTTTATATTTTTTAATTAAAAAAATATTAAAAACTCAAAAAAATGTTGGCAAGATGTTTGATGGATTTTAAATTGTGGAGATTTTTTTAATATCAAAACATTAAAAAAATATTAAAATTCGTAGGTCAATTAAAAAGGTGGTTAGGATTTTTCTAAGTTGGTTGACAGATTTCAAAAAAAATAAATCTTTTAATAAAAAATATTAAAATCATCGGCGACATTTAAAAGTTAGTTGAAAAAAAACACAATTTTAATAAAAAAAATCGTTGGCGGATTTCAAATTTGATAAATTTGAATATTAAAATAACGGATTTGAAAAAAAATGTTATGTTTAATATTTTTAGAAATATTATAAAAAGTTTTTAAAAGTTTTTTAAAAAAAAGTAAAAAGGCCCGAAGGCCGAGTTTGCAGAGCCTGCACTGTGTGGTGCAACATGCAAGGTACCTACACAGGTACGTAGTACTACTTGCAGGCCTACGCAGGTACCTTAGTACCTACAGGGTATGCAAATGCTTTTTTTTTTTTGTTTTTTTTTTTTAATTTTTAAATGAAATTTTTCATGTTTGAAATTTTTTGTTTCTAATTTTAATTTTGATTTTTTAAAAAGAAAAATATATTTATGCAAGATTATTATTTTTAAACAAAATAAAAGTTTTATTTTAAAACAAAATATAAATATTTTTATTTTAAAAACAAAATGGAATGTTTTTATTTTAAAAGAAAAATAAATATTTTTATTTTAAAAGAAAAAATATTACTTATTTGTTCATGGGGTTGGACAAAAAAATTTGCCTTACCTGGCAACTTTGTCCAAAATTGACGTTTTGACAGTCAATTTTATGGTTTTTGGGCCTTTGGAGCATGATGGCAGGGTCAAATTTGACCCAAAATGCTTTGAAATGATGGCTCCTTGTTGGATCTAGCAATGAACCTCCTGCTTCAAATTATCATAGATCTGGCCTCCGGTGTCTGTTTCAGGCAAAATAAGGGGTGGATCTGACTATCTCAACTGCTCTAGACTCAATGGTGAGCTCAGAATCTCTCCAAGAAGCTTCAAAAGACCTGTAACTGACAATTCAATGTATGAACCCCCCAGAAACTGATATTATTTTCACACCTTTCTGATTCTCCAAATCATCCGAGGATGCAAGAAAAGAGCATACTTAGTTTTTCTCAACACTCTCATATTTCCTAAAGGAATGCTAACCCACAACTCAAATTTGGCTTTGATACCATGTGAGATTTGCTAACTAGCCTACCAGGAATCTAATGACTGAAGGAAAGAAAAACCAGAAATATGAGGAGGAATAAACTGTATTCCTCTAAAGAATGCAAAGCTATATTCAGCTTGAGAAGTGAGAATTACAAAGGAAATGTCTTGGTTATATAGGCAAGGGGGAGAGATGGATGCAACCAGATTATGACAAGTGTTGGCATCCTATAAGGTGTGACAACTCATGTCATTAAAGGCTCAACCACCTTATCCCTATGTAAAGTTAAATTAGTGTGAAGAGGACTTTAGTGGAGAACTAGCTAAGAATGAACTAGTTAGATAAAATACCCCTTTCACACTAACATAAAGGATGAAGGATGAGGGTTGATTTATAGAGTTTTGGATGAAGACATGAATCGTGGGGATTTAATCTCAAAGAGATGTCTAACATTGAATGAGAGGAGCGGATAATACTCACTAACTAAGAATATTCAAAGGAAGTATAGAGGTTCATAAGTGGGTTCTAAAATGGGTGAGGATAAATAGTTCTTTTTGTTAACAAATGCAAGACAACTGAGAGGGGGGGTGAATCAATTGTCACCAAATTTAAACTCAAAACTTCAACACTTATCAATTTCACAACTACACTATTTTGTTATTGAGCATGAGCATGCAATGCAGAAAACAAAAAGTAAAATCAACACACTAAACACCATATTTTACGTGGAAAACCCAATGAGGGAAAAACCACGGTGAGGATTAACTCATAATATAAAGAGATAGAAAAATTGATTACAAAGGCTCACTGCCAAGGGCTCACTACCCAGAAGAGGACTCATTTTCTAGATACAAAGGTGTACTACCTATAAAAAGGACTCATTGTCCAAAAGGGAGGCTCAGTGCCTACAAAAATATTTACAAAAAAAAATTGGGTTTCACAGCCAAAATGAACTGAAAAGAGTGCACCTAACAAGTGTCGATGCAGTTTTGGTGATGCTCAATAGACTCACTTAATACACTTCATCATTTTTGCTCTTCTTCACTTTTATATTCACTACTGCTTCATTGATTACACTACATCTTCAAAAACTATTCAACATATATATACTCGATCTATTTGCAAGCATCAATTAGGTCGGCCTAATTGGATACAATTCAAAAAGGTAATTGTCAGCTTCATACAAAGCTTCTTCGAAAGTAATCCAAGTGTATAATACACTACAATATGTTGGCATGGACCAAAGATAGGTCTCACATATATTTGTAGTACACGTTAAACTATTAATTGATTATGAGTTCGGCCATGATTAACCTAATAACAAAATGCAATCACCAAAGCTGATGCCAATACACCAACCAATCATATGATCATACGAAAATACATACATACATGCTTCAAGTGATCATAAGCCACTTCTCAAAATCTTAAACACCAATGATTACCAAAGGGAATATGCGGACCAAAATACCAGATCTACCACCAGAGGAAGTAAACCTGTTTTGCACACCAGTTCAAGGTACTAGACCAATCTAATACCATAAACAACATGGTGACATCAATGAAAACATACAAACTGATCTTCTCCATTCTTCCAACAATCTAACCTGTTTTGCACACCAGTTCAAGGTACTAGACCAATCTAATACCATAAACAACATGGTGACATCAATGAAAACATACAAACTGATCTTCTCCATTCTTCCAACAATCTCCCCCTTTGTCATTGATGACAACATGTGCAAAAAAAAATTCTAAAACTCTCCTCCAGTCTCTCCCAACTTTCCAAATCTCTCCCCCTTTGACATCAATGGCAAAGGGCGACCACAAAGATGTAAACATGGTGACATTCAAAATTGCAAAAATATTCCAATTCTTCCAAAAACTTCCAACCATCCAAAAAATTTCAAACATTCAACAATTCAATTTTTTCATCTTGTTTAGTTTCCCTTTTTCTCTTTCTTTTCTTTTTTTCCAAAACAAACAAAACAGCATAAATTGAACATTCAAAATTCAAGTAAAAATGACACTCTTCAATTGAAACACCTTCTTGTATCTTTCTTTGATAAATGGATATAACTTCTTCCAGTTAAATATAGTTGAATCCATTCTCGTGCACATGTTTTCTAATAGGGCCAACAGTGTAAAAGAATATGACCAATCTGTAGATGAGTATTGTCTTTCACAATCTTCTGCATTAGTAAGTATTCTGGAAAGATGGTCTGATCGGTCCTTAGCAATCTCCTTAAGGAGCAAGAAATTTTTCACCGCATCATCTCTTTGTCTCTGTACAATAATCAGCTCAACTTGCAATTCACCAACTCTTAGCCTTAGTTCCCCTTCTTTGTCTTCAAAGATATCAAAGTTCTTTCTGATGATGTTTACCTCAGATTCAATTGCTTCAATCCTACTTCTAAAATTGTCTACCGCAGCAGGCCACCAGAGACAGTATTTGTAGATATTTGATATTTCTTTGATGCATTTCTTCATTTCCATGATAAGTTCAGATAATCTTTGTTTAGCTTTAGTACATCTCTTTTCAACCAAAGCTTCCAACTTGTGTCCTCCCAAACCTTCAAGCAACATTCTTTCTTCAACAACCTCAACTAAATTTTTTGGTAAGGATTCAGAAACAATTGATACATCAATACCTTTTCAAAGTAGATACTCTACTAGAGCGTCATCAATCTTGAGTTTGTCAACTGGAGAGGCTGCATTCCATAACTCACCAATTTTCTTCATCATTCCTTTAACCAACATAGATTGGATGTCATTTGGATCAAAGGATTCAGATCCAGACAGAGGTTCTTTTTCCTTCTCTTCTGAAATGACAATGATGTTTTTCAGTTATAGCTTTTCTTTTCTTCTATTCCGGAGGGGAATCACTAATGACAACTTCCAATTCTCTCTTACCAGAGGATGAACCCACTTCAAACTGACTCAATGCTGACATACCAGAGCATAGATTTGTTCTTAAGGATGTGAAATATGATTTGCACACACTTACATTATCCGCCAACGATTCCATGTATTTGTAGACTTGTTTCCCAATAGGAATACCAGATTCCCACACAACATTTTCTCTTCCCAGTAGAGAGTTCAAAAAGTAAAAAGCCAAGCACACAAGCAAAGATCCAAACTGAAAGGGATAACCCTCAACCATCAACATTCGGGCATTTTCAGATAGATTTTCAAGTAATAGGCTATACAAATCAAACTACCTATTTTCCTTAATCATCATATGTGCAAGATATACGGCAATGGCCGAAGTCAAGCCTTCATGATTTCTTAAATAGATTTTATAAGAAACACTGTACACAACATACCTTACAGCTGAATCCGCAAGTGTGTTTATCAATAGAGCTCAAGGATCTTTATTGATGCTAATAAGTTCTTCCACATCTTTGTATTTCACAATTTTATTTCCGAGAAGATCCCCAATACTACATAAGCCAGTAATCGCTTTGATTGCTTCCTTTGTAATTAGGTAGGGTTTGTTCAACACAATGTTGTCGTTCTTAAATTGACTCAACAAGAAAAAAATGAACTCTTTATCAGCAAACCATGGAATTTCTCCCTATAAATCCATACCTAGTGTTTTTATGCTTTGTAATTCGTTTTCCTTCAGCCCTAGTTCCATTTCCTTCATCTTTCTATGATCAAATTATTCCAATTCAACTCCTTTCAACTTCAATGGAATTTTTCCACTTGATCCTCTGTCCATTGTCGTGCTTAACTTTCTTGAATTTGTTAATGTTCAGTCAAGACTTATTCTTTTCCTTCGCAGACTGAATAATAATTCTTGAGTATCCATAACAATTTCTTCAACTTATTTCAGAAATGCTTCAGATTGCTTCAAGATTGCTCTAACACTTTCTTGAATTTGTTAATGTTCAGTCAAGACTTCTTCTTTTCCTCCACAGACTGAATAATAATTCTTGAGTATCCATAACAATTTCATCAACTTATTTTAGAAATGCTTTGAGATTGCTCTAAGATGCCTTTTCAAACTCTTCAAGTGCTCAACTAATCAAAGATGCTTACAAATTTTACCTTATACACCATTGATTTTCCCTAATTCATATTAAATGCAGAAAACATCAAAAAGCTGCTAAAAACATTCTTCTCAACACAGATACCCTAATTCGGTCCGCAAATAAGTATGTCAACATGTTTTCTTCCAGTTCCTTTTCCAAAACCTCTTATTATTCATTCTTCACATTCCATCCTCGTGCCAGCCTCTAACACGCCATTCATCCATGGGGGTTTTATAATTTTCTGATAATGTTCCCCCTAAGACCATACTAGGTGTAATTCCTAGAGGAATTGTCTGTACCGGATGAGGGCACAGACACATCAACAGTTTCAAGTTCTTATTCTTCTTTCCTCTTCCATATCTTATTCATCTCTTGCTTCATCTCTTCTTTGTCGATCTTCTTTACCGGTTCATTTTTCTATACCGAAGCAAACTGCTTTCCCTTCTTATTTTTGCAAACCTTTGAGCTATGTCCATGTTTGTTACAATTATAGTAGACAACACTTTTATGATTAGTCTAACTTCCATTACTTCTCGATCTACATTGATTTTCTTTGTGTCCAAATTTGTTACAGGTATAGCAGTAGCCATTAAAGGATTGATTCATTCTACCTCCATTAAACCTATTCATCATCACCTGGCTAATCATTCACCTAAGATCTACATTCAATAGCTTTATGTCCAAATTTCTTACATCCAAAACATTGTCTGGTGAAGGGACCAGAAAACTAATTCATCCTACTCCTACATTTCATTTCCTTGTGACCATATTTATTATAGGAAAAATAAATACCATTGAAAACCTTTGTGCATTAGACTGTCTCACAAGCGGTCTCCTTGCAAACTTTCTTTTCTACTTCCCTTTGTCCTGAGTCATTTGATTGTCCTTAGAACTTTCACCTGCATCATTTCCCAAGCCACCTTTGTCTTTACTTGGTTTATGTCCTGCAAGTAGTTCTCCAAGCTTATCGGAACTAGATCTAAAATTATTCTCACAAAGTTTTTCCTTCTCCAGTTCTGCTCTCAAGTTTACTACCTCATGTTCAAGTTTAAAGCATTCATCAGACTTGTTCTATACCATTGTATTCAGACATTCTTCAATTCTCTTATTTTCTTCTACAAGCACTTTCAGTCGAATTATCTCTTGTTTCAACTGCTCACTGGCTTCTCTATGTCTTTCTTTGAACTTCTTCAATTGTTCTTTCAACTTCTAGACACATTCATTTGCATCATCAAGATTTTCTTTCAGATCTCTGTTTTCATTTTCAACTTTGTCAAGATCCTCAAGTGTAGTCTGAAGTTCTTCTTTATCATCCATTTGATCAACCTTCAAGATCTACCTTAAGTGGTTAGGCTCTAAACCAAGGAACCAAATTTATGATACCAATTTTTAACAGGTGCAAGACAACTGAGAGTGGGGGGTTAATCAGTTGTCACCAAATTTAAACTCAAAACTTCAACACTTATCAATTTCACAACTACATTATTTTGTTATTAAGAATGAGCATGAAATGCAAAAAATAGAAAGTAAAATCAACACACTGAACACCATATTTTACGTGGAAAACCCAATGAGGGAAAAACCACGGTGAGGATTAACTCATAATATAAAGAGATAGCAAAACCAATTACAAAGGCTCACTGCCCAGAAGAGGACTCGCTATCTAGATACAAAGACTCACTGCCTACAAAAAGGACTCATTGTCCAACAGGGAGGCTCGCTGCCTCTAAAAATATTTACAAAACAAATTGGGCTTCACAGCCAAAATGAATTGAAAAGAGTGCATCTAACAATTGTTGATGCAGTTCTGATGATGCTCAATAGACTAACTTAACACACTTCATCATTTTTTCTCTTCTTTACTTTCGCATTCACTGTTGCTTCATTGATTACACTACATCTTCAAAACTTGTTCAACATATATATACTCGATCTATCTACAAGCATCAATTAGGTCAGCCTAATTGGATGCAATTCAAAAAGGTAACTGTCGGCTTCATACAAAGCTTCTCCTAAAGTAATCCAAGTGTTGAAAATTGAGGTGTTTTCTTAGCTTACTACTTTGTAAAACTTTAAGATTGTTGATCTAAATATAGCTTTCCTTTGTTACAAATTCTTTGTTGGTGATTATCTGATTAATCCATTTTACCATTTGTAGAATGAAGACAGAAGTTGTAGAAGAATTAGACAGGATATTAGAAAGATACACAAGCATATATCATGGAGAAACCCTTTCGGGGGAAAAACTCCACCAAGAATCAATGTATTATTTAATCTTTGAAGTAGATTACAATAACTTCAATTCTTGCTCGAGAATGCTTCTTTTTCCTTCACCAAATCTTCTTCACAACCTGCAATAAAACTGATCATAACTCTTTGCAACTTGTTTGAGATAAATAGGCTTTAATCAACTTTGTAAACTCAACAAGAGTTACAATTACAATGCTCAAGCCCTATCCCTAAAAGGTACGCCTATCTCTTGCAAGTAAAGTTATGTCATGAAGAACAATGTCAAATCCTCATCTTCATGCATTTGGGAATCCCAAACTGAAGTACAAACTCAACCTTTATTCCGTAAATATCTTCAAGGCTTTATCCTCAAAGTAGGTGCCCAAGAGTGGGCCCACTTAACTCATCCTTCTAAAATATCTTAACATGCAGAGGAGTTAATTCCAAGAAGCCAACTTGGGTGCCCAAAGTGGGTCCAAGTCATTTTCTGTTAACTAAAACATCTCTCTCCACCATTCATGCAAGAATAGCCATCCCTTGTTAACTAAAGGAAGACACCTGTTATCTGTCATGCAACTCAAGTCATTAGTCATGCATTCCAAGTTAACTGATGTCAACTAGCATTCAACTAAAACTAACTGAAGATAACTGAACCATAACTGAACTAAACTAAACTAAACTAATTTTGAATTGAACTGAACTTCATGCATGTAAACATCAAACCCTAGCTCCTAGGATCTTTACATGCATTCATAAGTGTTATATTTAACTCCAAATAATTAACTTAACTCAAGGTGAGTTCCACCTTCCATGTGGGTGCCCCATGTGCTCCTATTATTTAGAATTAATTACAAATGTCAATTAACATGATTATTTCATCCAAAATTTCTCTCTCTAATCCTAGTGTTTGAGAACACTTTCCAAGGACTTAGGAGACACATGCAATAAATAATGTTTGGGATTGCAATTAAATGGCATCCTATTTCCAACACCAAGTGTATAATATGCTACAATATGTCGGCATGGACCAAAGATAGGTTGCACATACATCCACAATACACGTTAAACTATTAACTGATTATTAGGTCGGCCATGATTAACCTAATAACAAAATGCAATTGCCAAAGTTGATGCCAATACACCAACCAATCATATGATCATACGAAAATACATATATATGCGCTTCAAGTGATCATAAGCCACTTCTCAAAATCTTAAACACCAATGATTACCATAGGGAATATGTGGACCAAAATACTGGATCTACCACCGAAGGAAGTAAACTTATTTTGCACACCGATTCAAGGTGCTAGACTAATGTAATACCATAAACAACATGGTGACATCAATGACAACATACAAACTGATCTTCTCCATTTTTCCAACACTTTTTTATTTATGTACTTTATCTAATTAGTTATGCATGGGTTAAAAATAGACTAATGATGGGGGTTACAATGGAGTAGAGGATTTGATTTATTTATTTTTGGAGAATGAATGGAATATGGAAATGGATATTTATTTATTTATTTTAGAATAAGTGGAAATGGATTTGTTTAATTATTTTATATTATTTATAAATGGAATATGGAAATGGATATTTATTTATTTATTTTAGAATAAGTGGAAATGACTTTGTTTAATTATTTTAGATTATTTAATTTATTGATGGTAGAAAATTAAAGGAGAAATTAGAATGGGACTGGGAAATGGGAATTAGAATAGATTCATGATATTAAAATATAATATTAGGTTATGATGAGAAATAAGTGCCTATAATAATCAAATGAGATGTATTTCTTTACAATTATAGCTCAAACGTAAAGATGTGAAAATGAAATTTGTAATGGGTGAAAGGCTACATTGAGCACTTATGCATCTTAAAATATCATAGATGTTGTCACACATATTACATGATATAGATACTTTATTACACGTCATAATACAACTTACATGTGGCATAGAGAGCCACCTTAAGTGAAATATCCTTTATCGTGCAAGCACATAAAAAATATAGGATATATAAATAATTTGAATATTTAGATTTGTAAGGCATATGAAACCTAATGTAATCATTCTTTCACTTGTCATGTACCTTGCAAGAGTGAAAGAGAAAAACAACAAAAATGAATTATCTACTAAGAGAAAATGTTCATAACCTTATTGCACCATTTTTACTTTTATATGCTCATAAGCTTCATCAAAGCATCAACAATATTCACCAAAGTATCCACTTCTCAAGCATGCGCATCCTATCATCTACCATGTCACAAAAAAATGATATTGAACATCAATCTCTTCATTCACATATGAAATGTGTTGTGCGCATTATGAACTTCATTTCAAAAGTTTAGTTTCTATTAATGTGTTGACAATTAGATCATGGGTGCTTGCAAGTTTCAAGAAATGATTTGTGTATAAAGATATTATGGGATGCCAACATTATTTAAATACAAATCAATACTCATTTTAAATCATCTAGCTTTGTACCCTTTAGAATCATCCAATCAAAAGAAAAAGTGATGGACCATACAATATTTAAAAGATGGCAAGTGTTGTTAGTAAGATCTTATGCATCATTGGTGCATATGAAATACTAAAATGGTAATTGTGATCCACAAATAAAAATCTTATTTATGACAAGTCATAAAGAATTATAGGTGTGAATAATAAAGATGTAGAAGATAAAATAAGGACTAAAACAATGCATTCAAATCCTATTCTATACTTAATTGGCAAGTAATTTAACATACGGAATCAAAGAAAAAGACAAAAGAAAACAAGTGTTCTTTAACACACAACTTCTTGTGTTTGGTTGTGCTCCAATAGATTTATGGTTGAGAGATGATATTTTGATTGATCAAATGGACCACATGACCTTGCATTTGAAAGGGCATCAAAATATTCCATAAGAGGGTCTATTTATAGATTAGTTAAATGATTGATCAAGGGTTGAGATTTATCAAGGGTTTATATGTTTGAGAAGAGTGGGGAGAGGCAAATCCTCCAAAGGACACCTTGTGATTAGTTCACTTGAAGTTGGTCCAAATTAAATAGATTGGATTGGTCAAATGGAACCCAAAATCCAAAGCTCGAAGCATGACAAACAAATCATTTGATACAATCGGGATTTTGCAATATCAATTTTCAAGAAAATAGCCTTCTATTGAGAAGGCTTGACCCATTCCATACCTTCTCAAACAACAATAATATTGTCTATGATATATTTGAATGTAATGAATCCAATTTACTCAAACTTCACAATTTAAAGAAGCAGATGGCATGCCTTTAAAACGAAAGTTTTGACAACTATCTTGCATAAAAACATTAAAAACAAAATATAAAAAAATATGAAAAAAAATAAATTTTAAATAACTAAAACTATTATTTAAAAAATTAATAAATTTCATTAGATAGAATAAAGATTAATTGATTCGAAGTAACTTAATAATTAATTAATAAAGAAAAATTAAAATTAAAAATATTTATTTATATATTATCAAAACCCATCAAAATTTTAATATCTATTATTAAAAAATTGAAAATTTAATCGATTGTCACGGTCATAATTAACCAATAAAGAAAAACATTTTTATATACAGCACCCCTTCAATTTAAAAAAATAAATATCTTTTTAGGATATCCATGCTCTCCTTCACAACAGCAGAATTTTCAATTAAAACTAGCCTAACTTAATCATCGTTACAGTCATCATTATCACCATCATATTGTTCTTTTTCGTCTTCATGGTCAGCAAGGCTATCGTACGCAGGGACCATCGCTTCAAAAAACCCAAGATATTCAAAACCATCCTTCTCATGCCCAAGTAAGTCCCCGGTTTTCCCTATGGTTTTCCGTCTGGGCCAGGAATGTTTAGTATTTATCTTCCCTCCCATTAAAAATTCCTTAGTCCCCCAGCCCTCGTAAATATAGCAAAGAAAGTCATCCCGCTTAACAGCATACTTCCCATCCTCCTCTTTATAGCATAGTTGAGCAAATAGCCTTTGAAATATGTCGAGGGTTTTCCCTTCTGAGCCTGCCTTCACTCCCATTAATAACGCCTTACACACATGAGAACCTGAATCCTTCTCTGATAGCATCAAATCTTCATTTATCCAGAAGTCATATTTTGATAGATTCCAATCTCCAGGGCTCCAGTCATATGATAGCCTCGATGCAGAAAATGGTGGCATCCAGAAGTCGTATTTTGATAGCATTTCTTCACTAACCACACACATATATATCCACTTTCCACCATCAACACGGTGTCCTGTATATCTTTTGACCCCCTCACAACAGGTTCCATTACAAATGTCGCGATCATTGCTAGGGCACCCCCCAAGCATAGTGCAATAGATGAATGTACTGAGCGAATGTTGGGTTTTGTGAAACGCACGGATCATCTCTTCTACATTTTCCCCAGACTTTATAACACAGAAAGCATCCGACAGCAATCCCAATGTGTCGCGAATTTTATCTGCTTTTAAAGTTGACATGGCCGATCTCTCCACTACAATTGTAAGCTCCGAAGGTAATCTCTGAAATCACAGTGCTCTCGCTAAATTATTTTAACAATACACATGGAAAACTGAAAACAGAACATTTACGAGTACTTTATTCATATGCAACCGTTTCGGACAAAAAAAAATTGCAACAGACCAACTAAATTGAAAGGAAGCTGTTCGAATAGGAGTCTTCAACTAACTGTTCGATCTGTCCCTTATGATTCCAGTTAGCTGGCATTCATGTTATAGTTTGTTGTCAATCCATTATAGTCAGCTGTCAAACTAGTTAGCTTGTTTGTAGGAAGCGGTTGAATTATTGTGTAGTTAGCTTGTTTGTAGGAAGCTGTCAATAATTGCTGTTAAAGAGTAATAGGAAATCTGCGTGAGTTCTTCTGTGTTGAATATTATGCTCTGTTTTGCTGCTCTGTTCTCTATTCGCTGCCCCTGTTATTTATTTTAATTTGGTATCAGAGCGAGTTGATGAAGGCAGCATTCTGTGCTAGTCTAAAGTGAGGGATGGTGTTGATTGCTGTTGTTGCAACCAAAATCTTAATGCTGTGTATGTGTTTTTGAGGCGGAGACTCATAAAGGAGGCAGAATCTATTTGTGAAAGCTTTCTGTTTTGCAATCTCTGTTTTTTTGGACATCTCTGTGAATCTTAAAGGAGTAGGAATACCACCTGCAACGAACAGTAAAAGAAGCTGAGAAAAAAGCACAAAGGACTGGTATTTTTGGTCTCTCTAAAATGGACAAATTTATCTGATTCCTATCTGACCGAGTCAAATAAGTTAGATGGTTCCAATTAGTTCAAGATGCAGACCCTGATGGAGGGGTACAATGTTTGGACCATTGTTAATGGTTCTGAGGTCAAACCTACTGCACCTCAAGCTGCTGTTCAAGATTGGGAGAAAAGAGAATGCAAAGCCAAGATTCTCTTACGGATGTCTGTAAAGGACTCCATCATCCCTCATATTAATGATATTGCTACCTCTACTGGTACGTGGACAGCTTTGAAAGGTTTGTATGAGATTAAAAACACAAACAGAATTTTGTTTTTAAAGAGCAAATTACTTTCAATCAAAATGGAAGCAAATGACAGTATTAGTGATTATTTATACAGAGTTAAGGATTTAGGGAATAAATTAGCTGAGATTGGTGAATCAGTTTCAAGTAGTGATTTAGTTACTATTACTTCGAATGGAATGATAAATGATTATCAAGCTGCCAGAGAAAATGCACCTTTTGAGAATTTGGCAGGTATCCTTCTACAAGAAGAAAAAAGGAAGAAGCATATGGACAGCAGACTTAAGAGTGCAGTCAACTTTGATGGCCAAAGACAAAAAGCCATCAAAAGGAAAGCAATGGACAAAGAACAAATGAGGAAAATTTGACAACTAAAGGTATAAAGATGAAAAAAGGTATCAAGATAGGGAACATCCAAATCAAATGTAAAGAAAAATGGAAATTGTAATTACTGTGGAAAGTTTGGACGTTATGCTTATAAATGTAGGAAAAAAAGGTTTAATGAATCAAAAACAACAAATATGAAGGTAACTATGTGAATGGTGAGGATGAGCTAAGTGATAACCTTCATAATTTAAAGTTGTTTATTTCCAATGCTATTCTATCAGCCGATCTAGATGATTGTAATAATTGGTTCATACATTCAGGGGCATCAATCTTATTTCTCTACAAAGAAAAGATATGGTGCAAGGTCTTCCAAATTTAAAGAATGAATGCATTAGCTGTGATGGTTGTGCTTTATGTAAACAGCATAGAAGTGAATTTCCACTAAATTCAAATCTAAGGCAAAGAAGCATTCTTGAATTAGTTCATACAGATGTGTGAGGTTTCATGCAAACAAAGTCACTTGGAGGAGCTTCTTATTTCCTTATATTTATTGATGATTGCACTAGATATACTTGGGTCTATCTCTTAATGAAATAAGAGTGAAGCGTTCGAATGTTTCAAAGAATTTAAAGTTATGGTGGAAAAACAAACAACTCACAATATTGAAATTCTTAGATCAGATCAAGGTGGGGGATATACTTCAGATAATTTTGTGAAATATTGTAAAGATAATGGTATTATCAAACAATATATAGTTCCTCATAGTCCAAAACAAAATGATGTGGCTGAAAGAAAAAATAGAACAGTAGTTGAGTGTGCTAGGAGTATGCTCAAAGAAAAGAATCTCCCTAATAATTTGTGGGACAAAGACCAACCAAATATCTAGAAAGGAAAACTCCTTAAGAGGTTTTCATAGGTAGTAAACTTATTGTTAGTCAGTTGAGAATTTTTGGAAGGCATTTTGTCATATTTCAAAAGAAAATGGGAGGAAAATTGATGCTAAGTCAATCAAATGCATATTCATTGGTAATTGCGCAAATCATAAGGCCTACAAAATGTATAATCCTACTACTCATAGAGTGTTTGCTAGTAGAGATGCCATATTTCATGAATTTGCAAATGATGTACAAGAGGAAGAAAAGGAAGAAAATACTACTTCATGGAAACTACTTGAAGACAGAGAGGAAAGTTCAGATATTGCAGATCAGCAAACTCAAGATCAAGGTGGGCAAGAAACAGGGCAAGGTGAAGCCACTCCATTCAGCAATGAAGCATTAAGAAGGTCAACATGACAAATCAAGGCACCAATCAAGTATAATGACTATGCTCTTATGGCTCAAATAATCAGTATGGATGAACCTTATAATTATGAAGAAGCTAAGGATCATAAGGAATGGATGAATGCAATGCAAGATGAATATGATTTAATTATGGATAATGGCACTTGAGAATTAACTAAATTATCTGCAAATAAAATTCCTATAGACTCTAGATGGTTGTTCAAAACTAAGTTTAAAACTGATGGAACTATTAGTAAATTCAAAGCTAGATTGGTTGCAAAAGGATATCCACAAAAAGAATGAATAGATTATGAGGATACTTTTGCACCTATTGCTAAAATGAATACTATTACACTTGCTACTAAGTTTAATTGGGAGTTACATCAAATGGATGCTAAGTCAGCATTTTTGAATGGTGATTTAAAAGAAGAAATATATCTTGTTCAACCTAAAGGATTTGTAAAGAAGGGAAAAGAACAATTGGTGTACAGGTTAAAGAAAGCATTGTATGGTCTAAAACAGGCACCAAGGTCATGGTATGAGAAAATTGATAAATTCTTCTTTCAGCAAGGGTATGCATTCAGGATAGGGTCGGGTATTATTTCTTGGAGCAGCAAGAAATATATCTTGTTCAACCTAAAGGATTTGTAAAGAAGGGAAAAGAACAATTGGTGTACAGGTTAAAGAAAGCATTGTATGGTCTAAAACAGGCACCAAGGTCATGGTATGAGAAAATTGATAAATTCTTCTTTCAGCAAGGGTATGTTAAGAGTAAAAATGATCCAAATTTGTACATAAGGAAAGATGAATATGGAAATGTTGTTTTGATTTCATTGTATGTGGATGACTTAATTATAACAAGAAGTGCTATAGAGTTGATTGACGAAATCAAAACAGAATTATCACATGCATTTGAAATGAAGGACCTTGGTAAAATGCATTATTTATTTAGGAATTGAGACAAGATGGTAAGACTTTGATTACTCAAAAAAAGTATGCAAAGAAATTGATTCAAAGGTTTAATATGCAAGATTGTAAAGCAGTGCCTACTCTATTAGAACAAAATGTTATGTTTTCTAGTGATGATGATGCTACAAAAGTCAATGGGACTTTGTATAGAAAGATGGTGGGAAGTTCGAACTACTTGACTACTACAAGGCTTGATATTGCATATTTAGTCAGCATACTTAGCCAATTCATGGCTAAGCCTCTTGAGCCTCATTGGAAAGCAGCAAAGGGAGTCATTCGATACCTACAAGGTACTATGGATTTTAGCATTGAATATACTAACCATTTGAATGTTGAATTGACAGGTCATTCAGATTCTGATTGGGCAGATGATCCAGATGATCATAAATCAATAACTAGTTATGCATTCAGGATAGGGTCGGGTGTTATTTCTTGGAGCAGCAAGAAACAACCAACTGTTTCTTTATCATCTACTGAAGCTGAGTACAAAGCATTGTGCAATGCTACTTGTGAAGCTATTTGGCTAAAGCGGATTCTTGAAGATATGGGACAAAAGCAAGAAGGACTAATTCCAATCAAGTGTGACAATCAAAGTACATTCAAGTTGACAAACAACCCAGTTTATCATGCAAGATCAAAGTACATTGAAACTCAGCATCATTTTGTAAGAGAGAAGATTCAGTCTCAAGAGATAGAGCTGCAATATTGTAACACAAATGATAATATGGCTGATGTATTTACTAAGCCATTCGGCAAAATAAAGTTTGTGTCATATAGAGATATGTTAGGCGTCAAGCAAAATTCCATTATTCCTTAAGGGGGAGTGCTGGAATAAGTCAAGAATGCAATTATGCAAGTAGGAGGAGTTTGAAAAGGAGTCTTAAACTAACTGTTCGATCTGTCCCTTATGATTCCAGTTAGCTGTCATTCATGTTATAGTTAGCTGTCATTCATGTTATAGTTTGTTGTCAATCCATTATAGTCAGCTGTCAAAGTAGTTGGCTTGTTTGTAGGAAGCGGTTGAGTTATGTGTATCTGTATATTTGTAATTGCTGTTGAAGAGTTATAGGGAATCTGCGTGAATTCTTCTGTGTTGAATAGTATGCTCTGTTTTGCTGCTCTGTTCTCTATTCACTGCTGCTGTTATTTTATTTTAATTAATATTGGACAAACTGATGAGAAAATACAAATATTTAGGTCTAATACCTGATGAGAAAATACAAACTTATGAAAAAATACAAATATTTAGGTTTAATACCTGCAAACTTTCAACGCAATTTACTGTAGGAGTGTCTGACATAATCATTTCCTTCAGTCCTTTCAATTCTTCAATACCTCTCATATTCTGCAGTTTTGGACAGTTAGTGATGATAATGCTCTCCAGGCATGTTAAAGATTCAATACCTTCTATATTCTGCAGCAATGGACACGCCACAATGCAAATTCTCCTCAGCTTTTTCAATTCTGAAATGCCTTCTATATTCTGCAGCTTTGGACATCTCTGAATCCAGATTCTTTTCAGTCCCTTCAATTCTTCAGTAGCTTTTATTTTCTGCAGATTTGGACAATTCCTAATCCAGATCCTCTTCAATCCCTTAAATCTTTCAATAGCTGAAATATCCTGCAGGTTCCAACACCACCTGATATCGATCTTCTTAAGACAACTGACGCTCCCAAAATTTGGCAACTCTTCCATATTTCCGCATTTCTGTATGAGGAACACTTCAAGATTTAGCAGATCATTGCCCAATATTTTTATCAACTCTCTACATTGGAACAACTCCAGATGTTCCAGTGTTGTTACCCCTCTTAAGTCCACTTCAATAAGATCTGTCATAGTATAAAGCTTTAGAGATTTAAGGGTGGGACAAAACTGTCCACTGAGACCTTCGTTGTGGTGGATATCCCACGGAGAGTTATGGCCTCGAGGCTTCTCATATGAAACCGACAATCAGTTGTCTCTCCCCTATTGCTAAAAGCAATTTCCTCTTCTATTTTAAGAAAGGACAACTCTAAAGTTTTCAGACTGGCGAATTCTCTTAGAAAATTTAGGGAGCATTTGCTGTCATAATCTTTTAAAAATTCTAGGTGCAGACTTTCCAGATGTTTTAACCTCCCAAACGAACTCATCAGTTCGTTAACATCTCTCATAGGCAGATTTACGTTAGAATTCTTCTTTAGACGTTCTTGAAACGCCCGATAACGTCTCCGTCTCTCATCTGGATTTTCCTTATGACGTCTGCGAAACACATCTGAATTCTCCATGAGATGTAGCTCTTTCAACTTGAGTGGAGCCTGGAATATACAATCACTTTGTTTCAAACTGTTGTTTCTCAATAATAAAAATCTTAAAAGAACGAACTATTTGCTAATTGCCAAAATTTAAATTTTGATCAAGAAGAAGTATATATACCTGGTCATCTCTTTGCCACAGTCTCGGAGGTAGTAAGGCTCCTTCAAGAAATAAAATCTGCAAACTTTGTACAGGAATCCATTCAGGAATACACATATAATTGCTATCATTTTTAAGTTGAAGCCATTGTAAATCAGATAATGTCTTTGAACTCTCAAGAAAATATTTCATTTTAGAAGCATTTTCATGGTTCCCAATATAATTGAAACATCTGAAATTTTTTCCTTCTGACACCGTGAGGATGTCTTGAAATCCCTTGATTTCGCGCATTCCAATCTGAAGTCCAAATTTCTTTGGAGTTAGAAAATATTCTAACTATGTTACGAGTAAATGTTATAACAACTTATAAAAAATTAAAAAATAATAAAATAAAAAGGTTTTAACAGCTTATTAAGAAAACCATTTCTAACTAGGTCAAATTTTAAGGCAGCAAAAAACGCATACGAGATCTTTAGGATGCCATAGCCGACAAGGATTCATTTGATCATCTGCCATTTCTCTTCCTAAGTCGCGGAGGTGGTCATGCATTTCAAAAACAGGCTGCTCACGCTTTGACGACCAGGCATTGGGAAAATATTTTACTTCGGTAACTTCCACAAGACACTTGTCTTTGAGGGTCTGCAGTGCATATTCGGCTCTCCACCCTGAAGCCTTCCATATACTTGTGGCAGTGCTTACTTCCTTCCGTATGAAAAAGCATGCTATATCCATAAAGATCTGCTTTTGATCCTCTTCCAGAGCATCATAGCTTATTTTAAGCGCATATTTTATGTCTATGGGTCTTGCCTTCACATCATCTAACTGTAACTTCCAAAAACCCTTATCACTGCCAGAAACATGCGCACCCATTACTCGAAGAGCAAGAGGTAAACCCCCACACGCTTCGACAAAGCCATCTACCAAATTCTCAAATCCATGTTCACAGTATGGCCTATGAAACGCATGCCAGCAGAAGAGATGTCTGCTATGCTCCGCATTCATTTGTTTCATCTTATAACGGACTCTGACTCCGGCCTGTATAAGAAGCCTCTCGTCACGGGTTGTGACAATGACCAAACTGTTGGGATTGAGGGCATCTATGGGTAAAAGGGCATCTAACTGCTGCTTATCATCAACATCGTCTATAACTATAAAGAACCTTAATTCGCGGCTCCTTTGAAAGACATGCTCGATATAGGCAGTTCCTTCTTCTATACTACAAAAGTTATAATGATTTTGAGGAAACAGATTGAGAATCTCACTTTGCAAAGAAGGCAGCTCACCTTTGACATATTTCTCCCGCACATCAAACAGACTAGCTGATCCACTGAATTCTGAATGTTTACTTTTGAACAAATATTTGGCGAGAGTGGTCTTGCCAGACCCTCCCATTCCATAGATGCCAATTATTTTATCTATCATCTGCCCATTTCTCTGGCAATTACTGTGGAAATCTTCCACAATCTCATCAAGTCCCACCTCATATTTTGCAACTTGGAACGAAATTTTTCTCTTTTGCTTTTCCTTCTTCACGGCGGACACGACGTCCTTACACAGCTTAATCAGATCACTGAAAATAAGAAAAGCCAAAAAGAAGATTTAATAAAAATGGGGTTGTAAATAATTCAGGTTTTATTTAGTCTACCTTCCCAACAGTTTCTCTACGCTGAAGTATAAAAACCTAATATACTAAATACAAAACGATTTTTAGACTAACTGAACTAGATTTTAGAAAAAGAATCAACAAAATATAGAAAAATATATGGATGGAAAGCACATTAAGATATCATACTCATTCTGTCCGCTGAGTTCGTAGCCCTTGATCCCTGCAACGTTCTGGAGGCAATCTTTCCACTGTTGAATGTCATAATGAGGGTATTTACCCTTCTCTCCGTGTTTGGAAAATGCTTCTTCAACTTTGTTTTTGATGTACCGGAAGTCTGAAGGCTGAACACTATAAAACAGGGGAATAATCCTAGCCTTGGTTTGAAACATCATAGCTAGCTTAGCTAAGCACCCAACAGACTCTGCATATCGCGGTGACAAGATGACTATGTGCACTGCGGCAGAGAATATGGTGAAAAAAAGTGGATCTACAAGCCCAGTCTCTTGTGAATCTAGATATGCCTGGATCCCATCTTGCTGTAGAGAATTGTAAAGCTGCAGAGCCAGAGTTGTTTCGACGTCTGGACCTTGGTTGATGAATACATCGCATTCCTGCTCTCTTCGACCTGATGACGAAGTGGACGCCATTAACAGAAATTGATGCTCTGGAGAAACAAAAAAAAAAGAGATAGTTGATTGACTTGAGGACTGGTTTCGCAGGTCATTAACACATTATTGACGTACACTAGCTTTTGGCAGATGCCAACGGATAGTTTTGGTCTTATGATACTGAATTTACGTGACGTACAGAAACCTTTGGAAGATGCCGAGGGAGACTTTCGGCGTTATAACACCCAATTTAATAACCTTCGGAACCACTACGAATCACGTAGAGTAACCTTTGGAAAATGCCAACGGACACTTTCGGCGTTATAATACCCAATTAAATAACCTTCGGAACCAGTGCGAATCAAGTAAAGTAACCTTTGGAAGATGCCAACGGACACTTCAGGCATTATAATACCCAATTTTATAACCTTCGGAGAGGAGCCGATACGTAAGCGGGGGCCCCAACATGGGGCATTGGATGCCGGATGCCTTTGCCTGCATACTCTCTGACTTCCCGTGCAGTTCTGCAGTCGTCAGACTCTGAGCTGTTAGACTCTGTACTTTATGTCAGGTAAAAAAATGAACTTAATTTTGAAAAAAATTTAGTTTGCCTTCCAATGTTTTCCAATATCTTGCTGGCAATCCATTTTTCTCTTAAACCTAAATATGTAAATACATATTATATAATACATATTATTTAAATTTATATTATATACAATATATATTAATATATTATATTATTTAAATTTATATTATTATTTATAATATAATATATAGTAATAGTATAAATATATTATATAATGAAATATATGTACACAAATTTTATTATTATTATTTATATATTTATAATTAGATTAAGAATATATCTATATATAAAAATGAATATATTATATATTATCTATATTACTCTCTAGTAAATTAATAAATTTTTAATAAATTTTATTAAAACTAAATTAAAAATTTAATGATTAATAAATAAATTTAAATTAACTTAAATTTTTATAACATACTATATTATTATACTATATTATATTATATTATAGATTCATTATTGTATAATATGAGGGAAAATTATAACCATAAAGTTGATGTTGAAAATAATAAACTAAATTTTAATGGTTTCAAAACAATTTTACTTTACACTTTACTATATATATAATCTATTTAAATTTATTTACTTATCATTAAATTTTTAATTTAGTTTCAATAAAATTTATTCTTAATGTAATTATAGATATATAAACAATAATGATAAAATTTAATAAATCATATTATTACTATGTATTATATTAATTTTTATATAAAGAGAGAGTAATATAGATACTAGCAATACATCTTGGTGTGCAATGGGTATGCCGAAGCAAATGTTAATTATGAAAAAATTTGGTCTATTTTTTTCAATATATTTGTGCAATACATTGATAATGAGGAAGACAATTAGGCAAATAATTAAGTTCCATTATCAATACACTAAGTGTTTTTTTTTACAATAGAGAGGGAGATAAAGAGGAAGAAAGAGAAAGATATAGAGGAAGAGGGAGAGGAAGAGGGAGAGATAGAGAGATATCAATAGAATGATAGAGAGATAGAGATATAAGGATATATAAAGGGAGAGGGGGAGATAAAGTGACAGATCAAGAGATAGACAAATAGAGAGAGGTAGGATAGAGAGATAGATATGGGGATAGGGAGGGAGTGAGGGAGAGATGGCAAGAGATAAAGAGAGGGAGGGGAAGAAAAGGGGAGAGATAGGTAGAGGGAGAGAGAAGAGGGGGGCTTATACAGTTACATATTATTGTAATTTCACTTTAAATAGACACAAAAGTAAAATAATTCCAAATTTAAATCTAAGTTTAAAACTAAAAGAGTAAAATTTTGTGTTTATATATTATTATTGAAATATTGTATTATAAAATTATATATTTAAATTAAATATATGAGGTGTAATATACTTATAGTAGAATGTTTATATATTTATAATGTAATTATATTTATTTTATAAATTAAGCATAGAAATATTTATGTTTCTTATTATATAGTATCTAATATAATGTAAATTTTTAAATGTATTTTAATAAATTATTATATTGTAAAATTATGAATTCAATATTTATGTATATTTATTATTTGATGATATATGTTTAATATTTATATGCTTATTACCTTGTTATGTTTATTTTATAAATATAATATATTTATATTTATTAGTATATAATGTTTAATAGAATGTAAATTAGTAAATATATTTTGAAAAAAAATTATATTACAAAGATATATATATTTGATATTTATGTATATTTATTATTTAATTATAGATTTATTTATAATTGTTGAATTTATATTATATCAAAATTTATATATAATAATAAATGTAAGATGTTAAATCTATAATTACATCTTATTTGTTTTTAAAATTAAACTTTCAAACTCTATATTAAAAAATTTCTATTACATTTAAATATCATTTTAAATTATTTAATTTAGTAACATAATTAATCATTATGTGATTTTAGGGAAATTAATGATTCACATAATTTTATAATTTATTATTAGTAAAAATTGAAAGGAATGTAAAAATCATTTTTTTTAAATAAGCATACTTGTATTAAGATAATTTTATACTCTCCAACTAATATAATTATTTAGAAATGAAAAATTTATTCTAATTATATTAATTCAAAATAATAAATATACTAACACAAAATATTAATTATTCTTAAAACTATAAATTAAAATTAATTATAAAATTTACCAAAGATGGATTGCCAGCAAGATACTAGAAAACATTGGAAGGCAAACTAATTTTATTTTCACCTTCCACGAGAAAATTAAATTCATTTTTATTTGACATAAAGTACAAAGTTTAATGGCTCAGAGTTTGACGACTGCAAAGTTGCACGATCGGTCAGAGAGTATGTAGGCATAGGCATCTGGCATGCCCATGTCATTTTGGGTGTTGGATAGCCTTGGCCCATGCACTCGTGGGGCCCACACCTATACGTCGGTCCTCCAACACTTACAAAAAAAATCATACATAGGCATGATGACATCAAATATAAATCAAATTTAAAATGCACACTTAATAGCATTCATTTCAAAACAAAACAAGTACACGTTGGCAGCCAAACATGATGAAGTGTATCCAACTTGTATCTAACATATAACAAGTAGCATTCTGACATGGAATTTAAACAGCCCAAACATTAAGACATGCACCCTTCCCCGTAAACTGGTAAACCCAACTGTTGCACCAATGCAAGCGTCACTTTCACATCAATCACAACTACACAACATAAACAAGGTGCCAAGTCAACAACATTCAAACCCATCTGACCCATCTTTGACCTACTGGCTAACCCATTACAACAATGTTTCTCATCGTAGTATAACCAAACCAACACGCAAATGCATTCGCCTATCCCGTCAACCATGAGACCTTCAACACATATCAGCTTCAATCTGTCCCATCTAGGGTGCGCACGTATTGGAGCCAAAGCCAAATATCCCAGCTGCATCCATTTAACAGTCCTATAAGGCCGCCATTATTCAAAAACAAAACATGGAAACAATTTCAAACAATCCACCAAACCAATCAAATCAAGAATTAATGGCCAAAATCAATCAAATCTCTAATTCATACAAAACAGAATTCAAATTGAAAATAGGACAACAATTTAATTCACCACACCAAACAAGCATCAATCAAATTCAAATAGCCGTGAAAACCAAGAAGTATTTACTTATTCTACAGTGAGTGACATAAGAAAAGGAGTGACAAGCACAGAATTGAACGATTTAACATCAAGGGGAGGCAACAGCTCAAATTCCACTGCACCAGCATCCATATTGTTTCAAGTTTTCCTTTCACACTTTTCCATTCGTTGTACTTTATATTGTTCTTCATTACAACCATTACTGTTTTCCATTTCTAAGTTTTATATTGATCTTCATTACAGCCATTACAGTCATAGGTTTTATTTATGTTTCCCTAGGGTTTATATTGCAAATATTACAGTCACAGGTGTTTCTTTATCTATCGCTAGGGTTCATATTATTAATATTGCAGTTAGAGGTTAACATATGTGTTCCATAAGGTTTGTAATGCAAATATTACAATCATGGTTTACCATTTAAAGCTTTCCCTAGGGTTTATTTTGCAAATAATATAGTCATTTGTTACCATATACATTCCCTAGGGTTTATATTGCAAATATTACAGTCACAATTTACCATTTATGTTTCCCAAAAGTTTATATTGCAAATATTACAGTCATAGTTTACTATTTTGGTTTTCCTAGGGTTTATACTACAAATATTACAGTCATAGTTTACCATCTCTATTTCCCTAGGGTTTATATTGAAAATGTTACAGTCATAGTTTACCCTTTTTGTTTCAGTAGGGTTTATATTGCAAATATTACACTCATAGTTTAGCATTTTTGTTTCAATAGGTTTTGCATTATCATTCACTTTGCTTATCGTAGTCTCATAGGTTTTGCATTATCATTCAGTCTGCTCATCATAGGCTCATAGGTTTTGCATTACCATTCACTCTGCTTATTGTAGCCTCATAGGTTCTGCATTATTATTTATATGGTAAATATTAGTCATGGTTTACCATTTTTGTTTCACATGTCTTGCATTATCATTCACTATGCTTATCTTATTCTCATAGGTTTTGCGTTATCATTCACTCTAGTTACCTTATTCTCATAGCTTTTGCATTGTCATTCACTCTAGATATCGTATTCTCATAGATTATGCATTATTAGTCACTAAGGTTTCTATTTTTATTAGGTTTTTTTTTCATCTTTTTCATAGGTTTTTGCTTCATCAATTCACAAATATTTATGCCTGTCAATGAGTTCATCATAAACAAAATATGTGAGCTTTGTTAAACTCTTACTGTTTTTCATTCGTAAGCTTTCTATTGTGTCATAGTTCAAATATGAGTGTGGTTTTCACTTTGCTATGCATGAGAATGTTAATGTTGTAAACGCTTAAGAGATATGAGATGTTCCTAAACTCTAACTCCCTTGCATAGCTTGTAATTTTGTGCTTCTTACTCATTTGTTTCCTTATGTCGCTCACTCCACAATAGATGTAACTCTCTAAATTGTTAGAAAAGATGATCTCAAATAAAATGCAAAAAACTAAAAAGATAACACATACAAAAACTAAATAATCTTTTGTTCAAGCATCACTCTCTTTATACATATAAAGATAACCGTTCAAGCATTTGTGTTTCATAGTTTACCATTTATGTTTCATAGGTTCTACATTATCATTGACTTTGGTTATCATATTCTCATATGTTTTGCATTACAAACTAATTATTCTTTTGTTCAAGCATCACATCACTCTCTTCATACATATAAAGATAAATGTTCAAGCATTTTTGTTTCATAGTTTACCATTTATGTTTCATAGGTTTTGCATTATCATTGACTCTAGTTATCATATTCCCATATGTTCTGCATTACAAACTAATTATCTTTTTGTTCAAGCATCACTGATTTGATTGTACTTATTCTATGTAGATGGCCAAGGGCAATGCAGTGGTGACCCGTACTGGGAACAAAAAAAAGAAAAGAGTCACGACAAGGTTGCCCTCCAACAAACGAGGAGCTAGATTCCCCCCTGAAATAGATCTTGTTGCACAAGTAGATGAAGTTTCTACTCAAATATTGCAGATTGAGGTTTCTACACCTCAAATACCGCAGAAGGTAAAACAAATATAGAAGTTGTGGTCTTCGGATGACATGAAAAGGGCACTCTATGACGTCGAAGAGAATGACATGTGGATAAGGGGGGCTTCCAAAAAGTGGTCAATCCCAACAGGCACACTATCCAAATGGCTAGAGGGTCTAACAACTTCTAAGAAAGGTCTGTCAACAGTCCTCACTGAAGATGAAGAACATCTTATTGTGGAATGGTGCAAGCAAATGGTTGATATTGGTCATGGTCTTGAGATAGTCAATCTTAAGTCTAAAGTTGCTCAAATATGTCAGAATAGGCCAAACCCTTTCACCAATGGGTTCCTAGGGAAGTCCTGATGGACAGGCTTCAAGCATAGACATCCTGAACTTGCATTATGAACTGCTAAAGGCCTAGACAAAGATAGGGCATTCAATCTTAGAGTTGATGTTGTAGTTGTATTCTACAAAACATTGTTTGTAGCATACAAAGCCATGCCATATGGTCCTGATTGCATATGGAATTGTGATGAAACTGGCATCCAAGTAGGAAAAAATGGGTCCATAAAGGTGCTCGCAAGAAAAGGTAGCTGGAATGTCTCTTACATTATCCCAAAGAGTTGTGAATGGATAACCATTCTATGTTGTGTCAATGTTGTCGGGCAGAGCATTCCAAGATTCTACTTGTTCAAGGGGAGTGCAAACATAGATAATTACATCATAGACTACAAACTAGGTGCTTGCATGGCAGCCCAGCCCCACGCATGGATGACCAAACAATTGTTCATAGATTGGTTGACCCACTTCAAAACCTCAATTCCAAGCGGTGTCTCGCCCACCAATAGGGTGTTGTTGTTCTTTGACGGCCATGGAAGCCATGTAGCACTCAAAACCATCCAGGAAGCAAGAGAAATTGGTGTAGATTTGTTAACATTGCCATCACACACATCACATAAGCTACAATCATTGGATGTGAGTGTGTTTGCACCTTTTAAAGCTTACTTAAAATCAAAACATGCAGATTTTTTGTCAAGGTTTCTAAACATTGACGTGAGGAGGAAAAAACTTGCAATGTTAGGAAGCAAAGCAATGAAAAGAGCTTTGACAGTTGACAACATCAAATCTGGGTTTAAAAGGACTAGTATATGGCTGCTAAATCCTGATGCACTTGTCAACGACATGCGTCCCAATGAGACATTTGTGTTCAGTGAGGATGTTGACGCAATTGAAAACATTCTCAACCTTTTTGGACTTGGTATGTCAAGTGATGATGTCGCAGTATTGCAGTACACTCTTCCAGATGGACACTTGCAGATTGCAACAGAAACATAGCACTCACCTCATAGTTGTCATGTTGAATCAGTTGCACAAGTGGTGGTTAATGAAAAAACCCCTCCCATTGTGGACAGCCTCGTTGATCAATTCAACGAAAGTTTAGATCTTCCATCACAACGAAGCCAACCATCCTGGTTGGTTGAGGGATCAATGAACTTAGGCATTAATTTGGAAGTCCCAGAACAATAGGATACCTATACTTTCCCATCACCACCACCAAAAATTGACCCTTCTCAAGTTGTGCATTTGCATTTCAAATATACGAGGAAATGAAGATGTACCAGAGGGCTCACCGGTAGTGGAGGAGGTCATTGCCACACAGCAAGATGGGACAGAAGAAACACAAATAGTTTCACACGTCAGCAAGTTCCTCAAGCTGCCTGTGCACATTGTCCGTCAAAAGAAATCCAAAGCTGGTGCAATTCAGATCAGTAGAAAATCTCAATTGTTGACAACAGATGACTCCATGAGGTTGTTAATGGAGCAAGAGCAAAGGAAGAAAGAGGTCGAGGAGATAAAAGCAAGAAAGAGACAACAGGATGAGGAGAAAAGGGCAGCAAAAATTGTGGCAGCATAGTTGAAGGAGAATGCCAGAATTGAGAAGGAGATAGTACGAAAAGAAAAAGAGCAGCAAAAATTACAATAGAAAAAGGATAGAGATGCAAAAAAGGAGCAAGAGAGGCTTTGCAAGGAACAGGGCCGAAAGGAAAAAGAGATTGAGGAGGCATAGAGGGCTTTACAAAGAGAGAGGTGGTTAAGGAACCCTTCTAATTCATTGTCTCAAACTAATGGAGTCTTTCGTGATATTCTCAACATTAATATCCCTTAGTTCTCCACAGCAATGAATTATTCAAGCCTCTCCCAATCTGACTTCAGGGGCACTCAATATCCATATCAATTTGGCACTCGGGATGTACAAATGTGTTCACCACCACCACCAACACATGTCACTTGCACCCAATTTACCACTCCAAGTCCCACTCATGTATGCAGCACTCCTCGTCGAGTGGAAGGGGACGAGAACATGGCAATTGGCACCCCAACCAGCCAAGATCCATTTCACAACAGCAGCAGCTAGATGCTGCCCTTTTTTTGGTTTTCACATGCAATTCAAGTTTCATACACTTTAGAAGTTTTGATATTTACAAATGCACTGAAATTGTGGATAGATGTAATTTTTTGATAAGTACAGATTGACCATTATTGTTTTGCTTTGTGAAGTAATCTAATCAGATTCCAAAAAGTGCTGTATGTAATTTGCAATGTGTGTTATTGTTTTGATTTGCAATGTATGCTTCTTCATTGATAGTTTTAAATCTATGATAATTACAGATGCATCGTTATTGTTTTGATTTGCAATGTATTATGATCATATTGCAATGTGTGTTCTATGTAATTTGCAATGTGTCACTATTTTGATTTGCAAAGTTTGCTTCTTCATTGACATTTTGTCATTTTCTATTCTTTTTTTGCCTTCATTTTGCCACGTGGGAGGACAATATTTGTCCACGTATTTTACAAATCAAAAAAATGACCCATCGACCGATACATAAGCACCTCAGGTGCCACTTCCTGCGTGGCATGGCGTCCAAAGTTGACAGCCTTGCCACATCAACTTCTCTTAGTCTGCCACCCTAAGAATCCACTGTGTCGCATTTATCACTCACCACCACTTCCTATACTTCTATACTGTCGTGTTGAGTGCAAGTCTCCTCTCCTTAGCTCCATGCCACCCTGCAATATTTTTCCAACCAACCTATACATATATATGTATATGTATACGTATATACATATGTATATACATATCCATATACATATGTATATACATATGCATACATATACATACATATACATATGTCTATGCATACATATACATATACATATCTATATAAATATACATATGCATATGTATACACATATACATACATATTTTCTGAGCCAACCTGCATTCAATGCTCCCAGTGCCTTGCTCTTGTCACCATCTTTACAGCCTTTCATTCTAGCAAGTTCTCTTTTTTTTTCACTTGCACGCAAGAACCTACTCTGTTCATTGTCTGCAATCTTGAAACCTCAATCCACAACCTACGATGCTCGAACTCCAGTTAAGAGATGGATAGACGTTGGTTGGTGAACGTTACAAGCAACTTCTTTCTATTATTACATATACATATATGTATATCTTTATGCATATGTATATGTATATGTATCTGTAGATACATATACATACATATGTATACATAGACATACACATATACATATACATACCAATATACATAGACATAGACATATCACATATACATACGCATATACAATTCAGGCATGCAACTATTCTATCTTTTTTAGGTGCCATTGATGAATTTGTTGGTGTTTTCTTTTTCATAGGTCATGCTTCATCTTTATTTCGATGTAAATGAATGCATATATATTATTCTGTTGTGATTCAATTCAGTCATGCAAATGAATGCATGTAAGCAATGCTGCAATTTTTCATTTCACTAACAAACAATATAGTTGGTTGTTTTGATGCCATTCATAAACCTGGGGTTCTCTTTTTCATAGGTTGTGCATGTAGGCAATTCTATATACATATGCATATGTAAATATATATACATGTATACACAAATATACATAAATGTATACATATAAATATATATACACATACACATACACACACATACACATACACATATACATATACATAGCATTGTATGTTGTTTCCGTGCCATAGATAAATTTGGGGGTGTTCTATTTTTCAAATGAATGGATATAAGCAATGTTGTAATTTTTCATTGCAGTAACAAATAATATTGTTGGTTGTTTCGATGCCATAAATAAATTTGGGGTTCTCTTTTTCATAGGTTCCACATGTAAGCAATTCTATATACATACACATACACATCCACATCCACATATACATATACATAAACCATACACCTACAAATATACATATAGGTTATGCTTCATCAATTCAGTCAACTAAGCAATAGAGACATAAATTTATTCTTGGTAAGAAAAATAAAGCATGTAAGCAATTCTATATATATATATATATATATATATATATATATATATATATATATATATATATATATATATATACACATACACATATGCATATACATTTATATACACATACACATTGGTTGTATTTTCCATTGGTTGTGCTTCATCAATTCAGTCATATAAATATGGTTGTTTTGTTAATGTTGACCGTAGAAAATTGCATGCACATGTATCGACTCCTCTCCCCTAAAGAGTCGTGTATTCTTGCATTCAGTAATGAATTAGGGAGACTTTATTTTATGAACGCTCGTCCAATGGCAACCTATGATGCACGAATCCACAATTCCATTGGAATTGTGAAGTGATGCATAGGTAACCATCAGAGAACCTTCACAAAACCAAGTTGCCTAAGTGATTCTAATACAAAGCTACAATAGTTGCATGATTCAATTGATGTACCCTAACCTATTAAAAATATAACACCCCCAAATGAATCAAAGCACCTATAAAATATAACACACTTGCAATTAATCAAAGGCACCTAAAATTAATTGAATAGTAGATCTACATGTTGGAACCATGAAAAGAATTGTAAATTCCAACCATACAAATATTAAACACAATTTGCAGTGTCAAAGTTTGTGCAATCGTTACAAGATGTAATGGTTTAAGGAGACTTGATTTTCCCAAAGTCTTTGTAATGGTAATCTATGTTGCACTTTTTCCACAATTGGACCTTTCAACTGTGAAGTGCTACATAGGCAACCATGAAAGGCCTTAGGAAAACCAGGTCCCCTAAATACATATTCTAACAAAGCTTTACTGCTCATTATTGTTCTATGATAATACATGTGAATACTTGAAGGTTTTCATGGTTATTTGAATTGGGAATTATTTGAATCTGATTGATGGTTGTTTGGTGAATCTGATTGATTTAGGCCATTAATTCTTGACTTGATTGGTTTGGTGGATTGTTTGAAATTGTTTCCATAATTTTGTATTTAATAATGGGTGTCTTACAGCTTGTAAAAATGGAAGCAGATGGGATTTTGGAGTTCACCATGACTACGTTCGCACCCTACTTGGCAAGATGGGACAGATTGAAGTTGATATGTGTTGTAGGTTTCATAATTGATGAGACAGGTGGATGCATTTGCTTGTTGGTTTGGTTATGCTATGATGGGAAACATGGTTGTAATGGGTTCGCCAATCACTCAAAGATTGGTGAGATGGGTTTGAATAGTGTTGACTTGGCACCTTGTTTACGTTGTGTAGTTGTGATTAATGTGAAAGTCACGCCTGCATTGGTGCAACAGTTGGGATTACCAAGTTACAAGGAAGGGTGCATGTCTTAATGTTTGGATTGTTTAAATTCCATGTCGGAATGCTACTTGTTATATGTTAGAGACAAGTTGGATACACTTCATCATTTTTGGCTATTTGTGTGTACTTGTTTTGTTTTGAAATGAATGTAATTAAGTGTGCATTTTAAATCTGATTTATGTTTGATGTCATCATGCCTATTTATGGATGAATTTTTTTTTAAGTTGTGGAGGACCGGCATATAGGTGCACATCATATAAAGTAGAGGACACCCCCAAATTAATCAATGGCACCTAAAACAGATACAATTGTTGCAGGTCTGAATTTATGAAGCATGCACATACACATACACATACACATACACATACAAATACACATACACATACACATATACATATACATATACATAGACATAGACATAAGTGAATTAAACACGATAGTAGAGAAGTATAGCAAGGGCCAGCGAGTGATAAATGTGACGCAGTGGAGTGTTAGGGTGGCTGACTGAGAGAAGTAGACATGGCAAGGTTGTCCACTTAAGACCTCTTCACACATCTATACACACACACATTTACATTTACACATACACATTTACATATACACAGACATACACATTTACATATACGCAAACATACACATACACATTTGCATAGACATACACATACACATACACATACACGCAGATATACACATACACATACATATACACATACACATACACATACACATACACATACACATACAGATTTACATAGACATAGACACATAGACATAGACATAAACATAGACATAGACATAGACACATCCAACACATGGAATAGATGTATTTGGAGTTGCAAAACAAATTCCACATCAATGCATATATCTCAAAAGTTAGTTGCATCGACATATATGGATATTTAAAAAATCAGCATTCTAAAGTCACCAAAGCAACTGATCAGTCTATGCCATTTACAAAAAGGCGTTGTTGACTACAGGTCTATAGCCCCAAATTATAACCAAAGATACAAGACGATAGCCAACAACACCTTGCAGAGTGTAATATTTGCAATATAAACCCTATGAAGCAGAACCCACACAAACAAAATTACAGCTTCATCTATGGCAAGGAAACAATGAACAATATTATTAATGAAAGAAGAAAACAACCTCAAAAATTTCAATGATGGGGAAACAACCAACAATATTATTATCTATTCTGTGAAGAGAGAAATGCTTGAACAGAAGATTAATTTCCAAAGATTCAGTGTGTTTATGAAAACAAATAGGAAAGTGTTCATAAACACTAAACTTCAACCAAAAAAATTATTTTTGCAACACCAAAAGTAGCATAAAACAAACATAAATTGCAAACAAAACTAAAAAAACCGAATAATAGTGAGCCTTAGTGAGCAAGCTCACCTGGGTCGACCGGCTCAATGCACAACCCGGATAGCAGTTGAATCCTGAGCATGGTGACGAGGAACCCGTTCATGGCAGCGAGGAACCCATTCATTGCTTGCATGGCCGAAGTCGAGCCGCTGGTAATGTTCAGTAACTAGCGTGTACCCATCTCCTAACCGGATTCTACCCAAATACGAACCGGTCTTTTTGCATCGCAGGTTGTGGATTGAGGCTTGAAGATTGCAGACGACAAACCAAGCAAGTTCTGGCGTGCAAGTGAAGAAATAACAACTTGCTAGAATGAAAGATTGAAAAGTTGGCAACAAGAGTGAGGCACTGGCAGCATTCAATGCAGGTTAGCTCAAAATAAACGCGGGCTGGCGTGGAGCTTAGGAGAGGAGAGTTGCATTCAACACGACAGTCGAGAAGTATAGGAAGTGGCGACAAGTGATAAATGCGACGTAGTGGATTCTTAGGGTGGCGAACTGAGAGAAGTTGAGGTGGCAAGGTTGTCAATTTCGGATGTTGTGCCATGTAGGAAGTGGCACCTGAGGTGCCTACGTATCGGTCAACGGTTCATTTTTTCAATTTGTAAACCACGTGGACCAATATCGTCCTCCCACATGGAAAAATGAAGGCAATTTTTTAAAAAAATGATTTTATATTATATATATAATAATTTTCAAAAATGGGTAAAGGCAAAAAATAATTATTGGTCCACGTGGACCTCGCGATTTTGGGTGCGTACGTATCGGCTCCTCTCCCCGCATAAGTTGATCAGAGGAAAAGTTCCTCCATTTTTTGAACGATCATTCATTGTGAATGCTTTACACGCTAAACTCGCGGATTCTAAACAAGTGACAATGGTACAAGTATAAATAGTCGGGTATATGAAAAGCGTTGATAAAACTGCAAATAGCTACTGATAGCAAATAGGGGGCAGGCACCCAACCTAATATATGAAAATTTCAACATATTTGTGGTCGTGGCAGGTGCAAATTTGAAGCCCATCAATGGCATCCGCCAAAAGTTAATGATATTTTCTTCATCAGCACATTAACAACACAATCACTAATGTATGTCAACATTGTGTCAGTGACCTGCGGGACCACTCCTCAAACCAATCACCCGATCGTATGAAAAGCCACTAAATTAAGGGAGAGGGGTCTATAGTGGGCCACCCTAACTTCACACTTCTCAAAGTCCTTTGTGAAAATTTCAAATCACTCCCAAATTTGTACAACAGCTTATTTGGAAAGTCCTCTACTTATGAAAATTGGTTTCAAGGCCACATCATCAAACATGATGCCACATCAGCATGCTTTTTGTCAAGTATCCAAAACGACCCAGAAAAAAAGGTGAGACCAATAGTGGGTCACTAAGTCATGTATTATAGGTGCGTTGATGTGGCATCACATGATTTGTCAGTTTATGTACTTTATGGATAAAAGTGTTTTGCAATTAGATATTAATTGTAAGTTTATTGGATATTAAGCCTACCCACTATGCGGCCCATGCAGGCCTACTTCTATACCCACCATTGGACCCCTACCCACTATGGGCCCCTTTCCCTTATTTGGATGACCATTATTCTGATAACTCTACACACTAAATTCTTCGATTCTAAATAAGTGCTTTAATTTTGCAACCATCAAATTTTAAAATCTCAAGTGTTTTTAGGTCAGTGAAGAGTTTAAAATTATTGTTTGGGTTTTAAAAAGAATAAGTGTTATTTAGCTATATTATTATTATAAAAATATTTGTTATTTGGTTGATAGATGAGTCATAATTTGGCTATATAGATAAAAATAATGTATTTGTTATTTAGTGCATGACATAGTGATTTAGAAGCAATTTAGATATCAACTTGAGATCAATAGACTCTTGTAAGTTGAATGTATCTCAACATTATTAGGTTGGTAAAAATTATAGTTGTTAGTATTGATCTTGGTCTCGAGTTTGATTCATATGAAACATAATTATGATTTACATAACTAAAGTTGAGTTTGTTTTTTAGAATACATAATTAATTGATTAGTTAATTTTAAGTTTGATAACTAGATATTTGGAAGTGTAGTTGAAGTTGAGTTTGTTCTTTAAAATAAATAATTAATTGGTTAGTTAATTTTAAGTTTGATAACTAGATCTCTAGAAATGTAGTTGATGTCGAGTTTGTTAAAATGAGTTCTAAGCATAGTTGAAAGTTGAATTTGTCAAAATGAAAATTGTGATAAGTTCAACTATTTGACTGATTAATTATTTTTAAGTTTGATAGCTAGATACCTAGAAACATAGTTGAGATTGAGTTTGTCGAAATGTGAATTCTAATAATTTCAAAATTTTATTGATATAATGTATTATGTCATTTAATATGTTAATTAAATTATATATAATAACATTGAGAGGTGTAATCTATAGTGGCAACAAGAGGTGGAGTGTAATGGCACTAAAACATTAAAAACTTGGACTTAAATAAGAGAGGAACACTAAAAAAAATGAAGAATCAAGAATAATATACACAAAAATAAGTGAGTGAGTGCAAGTGTTAACAATCATTGCAAAAATCACAATTATGAAATTCATTTTTTAAAATTTAAATCTGTAAAAATATTTGATACCCAAAATTTTATTTGTCATATAATTCATTATAGTCTACAAAAAAATTACCATAATGTTAAATATTTTATGCAAGATAATTATTAATATTTTGAGTTGTCAATATTTTTTTAAATAATGTTTAAAAGTTTGTTTTAAATTATTTTTATTGAATAAAGCTAATAAATTAATTTTAATAAATATAAAGTAGTGGTTTTTGATATTGGGGAAAGTGAGTTCTTGAAAGGGCACAAACCCTTTTACAACAAAATGACCAAAGGAACACAAAACAAGTTCCATGAGGAATAGAACAACCTAAAGAATAAAAAATAGTACAACTGCAACAATGTTATAGGAAATAACACAGCCACAAATGAAAAATCCTACACAATGACAGGCCCTCTCCAAGTCATTTGCACAAGCCTATTTGACATAAGTGATTGAGGAATAATCTTAGGAAGATCTCTCTTTTGTCTTTGGACTAAAATCTAAGGACTTGGTTCTTTAGGTCCTCAAACCAAGGAGAGTCAAATAGATCACTAAAGAAGACCCCTCTAAGACCAATGTGCGGGGAGAAACTCTGACTAAGGAACCTAGGCATAGAGAAGACAGAGGAAGAGACAAAGTTGAACCATATACATAAAACACCTTTGAAGAAATGGGAACAAATGTGAGAGAAGTTAACACTTCAGGCGCAAGATTCACTTGAGTTGCATAAACACAATGGGGAGTCACCACAAGGGATGCCAACATGGCCTCAACATGTCTTGCCATCAAGGAGGTGGGAAGAGAAGAATCTATATTCTAGGAGTCAAATCATTTGAATCATCCACTATCAAGTGCTTGAGAAGGGAATTATGTCAAGTCATATATTCAAACCATGACTAAACTAGAGATAATCAAAAGTGAGGTGCCAATAGTGAAACAATGTCTACAATGGAAGGGGAGACCCTCATAATCATGATGTTGGGACCAAGGCCTATCTTCCACTATCAAAAAAAAAATTCCATGGAGATCCTTGGAGATTTTGATATCCACTAGTAATTAGGCATAAATAGTATGGCCCATGTCAGAAGTGACTTAATCAACCTTAAAAAATTGTCCATATATATTGCCAATGCCTTTAAAGAAACAATAAAAAAAACCCTCAGACACTAGCTCTTTATCAACATGAGATGTTTGGATCTCAACATTGTTTTTTTAATGTATCAAAGGATGCATAGGTCATGCTTGTGCTTGTTGATTTGAGTGTTTATCGATGTTTTAGTTTCACCATTCTCATTGTTAGTTTTGATTGTCTTCAATTATTGCTCTGTATGGCATGTTTGGACCACTCACATATTTTGAGATGAGGTTCCTCAACATGTCAGTTGTTAGTGTTTGTTTGCATTGAGATGTTTTATATGCCTAGCAGCTTATCTCCATGCTTTAGTTTATGGAAATGTGTATTATTATTCATATTATGATTATTGTTATAATTATTTTATGTCATGTAGATGCACTAATTTATATTATATGATGTTGTACCACTTTGGGTGATTATTCTATGCTTTGACTATTACATATTAAGTATGTTTAGTGTCCCCTTCTTACACCTAATCAGTTGGAGAGTTTCATTAGCCTATTCTAGAGTTCCCATGGCCTAAGTAGAGTTGGTTTGGGGACTCGGAGCCAATTTTGGGCTCTGTGATGGTTTTTCGTGCTTTCTAGAAGGACTTTCTATTTTTAGCAGTGGCCAATTTTAGTACTTACTATTTATAGTACATGTCTTAGAGTATCTCAGTTTTGTGTTAGTTTGATATTTGGGAGTACTTACTTTTTTTAGCAGTTGCTATTTATAGCAAGTGTATTTTTCGTAACTACTCCAAGCCTATGTTACTCTAGCGACGTATGTTTCTTGATTAGGCATTGGTGAGTTTAAGGTTGATTAAAATAATGTTTGTATTTTTTGTTGTCACTGAAGTTATTTTTATAAAGTCACTTTATAACTTAAGTGAGGGTCTTGGGGTGATCAAAAAGTGCCTTGTCATGCCTAGTTGATTAAAGTTGTTTTTAACAAAGGCCAAACATTAAGCCTCAAAAGGTGGACACCACCCTAGGGAGATATAAGGATTTTTAAATAAAATAAACAGGCTCATGAGGGGGGTGGGGGAGTTTTGGACAGGAAATATTTCAAATTAAGTTGCCCTAATTTCCCTCACTTCTATAAAGCAACATTTTGGCTCTCATTTGTGCATCTATCATTTGACAACATAACAAGATGTTGAGAATGCTTCCAAGGTTCTACTGCTACAAGTTGAGGAGGAAAATCCTCACCATTTTGAATCTAGTTTCAGTGTTGAAAGATCAACCATAGATGGATAGGAGTGATTATACTTCAAAGATAACATTGGGTGTTAAAAGAGTTTTGATTCTAGTCATTTTGGAGGTGGAATGATGAAGATCTTCTTGGTGTTTTGATGTGGGTTTGAAGATGTAGTAACAAAAAAAGTATCCATTTTCCTTACTTAATTCAGAATAATTAATAATAAATTAACCTAATGTTGTCTTGATTTAGTGTTGTAATGTGTCTTACACATTCACATTATATCTAGGAATTTTTTAATAAAATGGACTTAATTGTGCCTTATTTAGGGTGTTGTAAAGTGTACCTCTACACTTTCACACTAATCTAGGGATTTAATTAATTAATTAATGATAATTAGAGCTTAATTGGCCCCTTAAATTCAAATCCAAGCCTTGTTAATTGCATTTTTTGAGGTATAAATCCCAACACTCATTAATAATGTTTCATAACACTTAATTTGGCGAGGTTTGAGTCCTAGGCTAGTGACCTAGGACCCATTCGCCACTTCCTTCCTAGGTCATAGGACCCCCTTTTAACATATTATTTCATATCCCCAAAGCAAGGTCCTAGTTAAGTGTGCTAGGACCCATTCGCCCTATGGAAAATGAGTCCTCCTTAACTTAGGACACCCCTTTTTGAACATATTCTTGACAGGATTTTAGTTATTTTAAATCCTATATCTAATGTCGGCTTGTATTATTTGAATTTTGAGATTAAATCTTAATTTAAATATAAATATAAGGCTATTTCACCTAGTTTCATCTAAGCAACTTTATGGGCAAGTCTTAATAGAAAATTTATAATCAAGAGAGCATTCAAGAGCATTCAAGAAGACATTCAAGGGTAGATTATCAAGGTTTTATTGCAACAATCAAAGGTCATATCATCATGTCAAAGCTTTGCATGTTGTTGAGCTAATGTGATGTTGTAGCATTGGTGATCAAGTTCAAGTCTTCAAAGTCATTATCCTATGTCAAGTTCATGATCAAGATCTACATTCCTTATGGCCACTTCATGCTAAATTTCAGATTTGCATTCCAAGGATCAATTAAGGATTGGTGAGTTGTTACACATTGTTGTTCATTCATCTTTCCTTTATGCATTATTTCAATTCAAGGTTTAATTACCTAAACGGGGTTTGACCAAGGAAAGCCCTTATTCCCTAGCAATCAACAATATTTCTTCTCTTTTGATGTGTGATTACAGGTTTTAGATTGAAGATCAAGTGGAGAGAAAAGTTGTCAAAGTTATCAAAGTTCCAAAGTTGCAAAAGTTGTCATCTTACTTGCAAGATCACGAAAAGTACTCTACAAAATTTATTTCTGACTTTCAAGAGTTGAACACCTAGACTTTGGAGTTGCAGACATTGAAGAACAAAACCCAAAAATCACTTTTCCAAAAGCCTAACAGGAACCCATTCGCCACTGGGTGAATGAGTCCTTAGTGAGGCCCAAAACAATACTTTTCTAGCAAGGAACACATCATTTTAGCATCTTAAAACCTTATTATTTGTTGTTATAACAGTTAGATTTAATTTTGTATTATTATTTATGCATTTTACCCCTGATAATTGAATGAAACACTAGTCAAATTAGGTTCATCATCTTGATAGTTTTATTTTGGTGAACCTCTTTTTTTATGTTCCATTATGGTGAGCCCGACTTCTTGAGCATTGTATTTTTTTTTATTTTGGAGTCTCTTTTCATCCTAGGTTATATCTTGTATTTATTTACATTCATTTGCATTGAATTAGATTTCATTTAGGGTGTCTTAGTGTGCATTCAAATTTGCATCTCATCTAGGGTTTTAGAATTGCATTGTTTGCATTCTTTAAATATGAAAAATACAAAAAAATATTCATCTTGCATATCATTTAAATCTTTCAAACTTGCATTTGAAACTTGAAAACAAAATTGCATATCAAACTAGGTCTTGTAATTCATCATTTTGTCACATTTTCAACTTGTATTTCATATTGCATTTATAGAAATTTGAACCTGAGACTTACTGTAGTAGACCTGAATCTAAAATTCATCAGCAAAAGCTTAAAAATCTGTAAAAATCAATTTCAAAACCCTAATCTAGGACCCATTCGCCCTAGGGAAAATGAGTCCCTGATCAAACCTAAATCTAAATTTTTGGAAATTGAAATATTTTTTTTCTACTTGTGTTTGTTGCTATCAGATCTCTGTTTCAATTTGGTGAATTTTTGTTTCATTCATTTCATTGGATCTAGCTTAATTTGGTTCATTTAGTGCATTGTCAAAATTCAAAATTGCATTTACAACATTTCGTTTTCAGATTATTGCATAGTGTAATCAACAAATTGCCTTGTTTAGAATCTAAAAATTGCATTTCATTCTAGGTCATTGCATTGCCTCTTTCCATTTTGGGTTTGCACACTAAGTTTGTAAAACTTTTATGAGCTTTACAACTTGGTGTTCTATTAGCAATACTATTGTTAGACATAGTTCAAGGCTCATGTCATTCCGTGATATACCATTCGCCATGGATCTTGGGTTTTCTAGCTTTCTTCCTAATAGTGTTGATAACCAACCCTCTAAGGATCATAGTTTGCATACTTCACTTCCTACAACTACTGTGCATAATGTCAACAACACCGGACCCCTACCATCACTACTTGTACTCAAGCTTTGGGGTGTACTCAAAGCCAAGGTGGACCTTCAATTCCATCTATAATATCGATTTCCATTCCTACTTACACGAGTACTCAACCTACCACAACCTTTCAACCTACTAGCAATGTGAACACTTCCTTAGGTATTTCCATAGGGAATCCTTCTAGCTTTGTGCACTTGAATACAATATCTCCTCAACCATCCTCCCTCACAAACTTACAATTCACTTTCCCTCCACATACATACACCACTCCACCCTACTTCCCTCCACCTTACAATATCAATGATGTTATCCTTAACACACTTATGAAAACCATGTCATCCATCCAACAAGTTGCAGCCCTAAATCAAAACAACAATGGTCAATCTTCACAATACATCAAAACCAATCTATTTTCCATGGAGATATTGAGAACACAAATTCCAAAAGGTATAGAAGTTCCCCGATTTGAGAAATATGGTGGGAAAGGAGATCATGTTAGCCATGCTTCTACTTTTACAGCTCTATGTAGTGATTTCATCTTTGAAGATAAACTCTGGGCTAAATTATCCCCTAGATCATTGAAGGATACTACTTTAGAGTGGTTCTCTTCCTTACCGAATAATTCAATTGGTTCATTCAATGAGATTTTTTATGCCTTCTACAACCACTTCCACATTCACATGGGTCCCAAGATGACCCTAGCTGATTTAATGACATGCAAACAAAAGGATGACAAGAAACTGGTTGATTTCATAGCAAGATATCAAACACTTTATTCACAAGTAAACATTAAGATTCCTGATGCTAACCTTCAAGGAATGTTTATTTCCAACTTACAAAAGAAAATCCAAAACAAACTTGACATGTTGAGATGCCCATCCTTACATAGTTATGTACAACCCTTCATGATTATCAAAATACAGCTTATGGTCATGATGTAAAAAATCCACCTAGCCACCCTGAAAAGTTTGAATTTGCAACTCAACAATTACCAACCTTTCAAGAAGCAAAAGGGGTTTTTTACAACTTAACTCCCCTCAACCAAGTCAATAAGTTAATAACCAAGTGGTTGCTATAAAGACGAAAAATCCTTTTTCCTTTAGGGATAGGAATAGGAATTTCACTCCTCTACTCGATACCCTTCATAATATCATGTTGTAGCTTGTGGAAAAGAATATGTTTTCCTTACCTTTTGTTAAAGAGTGTGATCCTAATCTACCATTTCCCATAAGGTTTCAACAAAACTCTTATTGCCATTATCACCGACAAAATGGACATGACAGAATATTGTAAGCATCTTAAATATCTTGTGCAAGACCTTATCGATAATAATCAACTAATTCAAACTAGAGGTGTGAATGATCAAGGAAATAAGTCTGTAGCTCCTCCTAACCAAAATTTACAAATATTTACAAATCCCATGCCGAAGCACACTATTTCATTTGTCAAAGCTAGTGAAACAAAGAATGATGCAATGAATGTTGACACAGATGAAGAAAACATAAAAGATGAAACTCTAGATAAACTAGCTAAAGTGATAGCATTTATCGAAGCTAGACCTTGTAAGGGCTCAACCAAAATGCCTCTCAATAATGCTTTCACACAAAAATACATACTTAAATATGCACCTAATGGTCCTCTTTACATAGTTGCAAGAATCAATAACAAGCCTACTAATGGAATATTAATTGATCTCGTTCGTGGACAAAATGTGATCACTAAAGAATTCCTATTTGTGCATGAACTATATCAAGATACATATGATAAATCGAAATCATGGATCAAGATGCATAATGGTTTTGCTTTTCCTACAATGGGCTCGATAAATCTTCCTTTAAAAGTTGGAGTGAAAAATATTAAATGTCTCATTCACCATCATTCCGCAATCGAACCAATTTCGTGTGAAGCTAGGCTATTCATGGCTTTGCTCCATAAATGTTGTCCCCTTGGTTGTGCAAAATGTTTAAACTTTCCCTTTGGCAATGATATCTTTCCAATGCATCATAGTGGGTTTAATCCCATGTCTTCCCAAGGGAATTTTTCATTGGATTTCTTTTGGCCCAAGCCTATTGAACCTATTAGACCTCATGAGGACTTCTTTTTCAAATCCTATCAGAAGTTCAAGGCAAAGCGTATAGCAGAATTATCCCTTAGAAACATGCCTCAACCCGTGATTGAACCACCTATCATTGACAAAACAATGATTGAACCAAAATCCCTTCCAAACACCCAAGAGCAACCTATGACAAAAGCTCCTATAATTTCCTACAAGAGACCCCGAGATAACCAAAACAATCTCGTTGTGCCTCCTAAAATTAATCAAGTTTACAAAGCTAAAGAGAAAGTGGTTGAACAACCTCCTGTGGTTCCTTTCGTTCAATTGATGGATGTTTTTGCACCTTCTCAACACAAACAGCACACAAGTATGCTACATCTCTTGAAAGGTAATTTCTGCAGCTAAGTTTTAGAAATCACCCCAAGGTCTCTCAGGTGTTAGGTCATGACAATACTTGGAATAGTTTAACTGGTTGATGTGATTTGTTGGTAATCACAAGAAGACCTTTATGGTTCACAAAGCATGGGAAGTTGGGTCTACAAATGGAGTTTCAAAATGTTGGAAATAAATGAACAGTGGCTTCCCACTCAAAATCAGCAAGCTGAAACTCAATTCAATCACCAAGTTTGACATTGTTATGGTGCTTGGAATCCTATTCTAACAAAGAGTTAAAAAAAATAACAAAAGAGGAAAGAGTTGAGAGAAGAATTGTAAATCTAAGCAATGAATGAACAGTAACAATGGGGGATGCTACAATAAACATACTCCCATAAAACTAAGTTTTGCTTGACCAAGAGAAACCTACAGCTACACAAAACCAGTGCAATCTTCTAAGCCCTGCAGATTTTCATATTGTGCATTCACCTCATGAACATACAATTGAACTAAAATGCAGCAAATAAACAAGTCTAGGCTAACTTTACATAGTAGTTTTTCATCAACAAGTGTCAAAAGTATGGGCTAGAAGTCCATCAAATACCATAACAGCAACCACTATTAAATACATTCAAGAAACTAACAAACTAAAACTAACATAGAGGTTGAATCATGCATGCAAAATGAGCAAGCTCAAAGAAAACATCCAATATAATGTCATGCTTCCTTTTGTTGCTGCAAAATGCCCTTTACAACAATTCGCCACCACCTACAAATGAGGAGCAAGCCCCTATTTATAGTTTTCCAAAAGTGGTTGTTGTTATGGTATTTGATGGACTTCTATTGCTAATTCTTTTCTCAACCCTTTCCTTTTTTTCTATTTATTTTAACTCTTTGTTAGAATAGGATTCCAAGCACCATAACAATGTCAAACTTGGTGATTGAACTGAGTTTCAGCTTGTTGATTCTGAGTGGGCAGCCACTGTTCATTCATTTCCATCACTTTAAAACTCTATTTGTAGACCCAACTTCTCATGCTTTGTGAACCATAAAGGCCTCCTTGTGATTACTAGCAAATCACATCAACCATAAAGCATTGTCATGACCTGACACCCGAGAAACCTTGGGTTGATTTCTACAACTTAGTTGTGTAGACACTAAAAATTGTCTTAGGCCTGCGACTTCTAACTTTTCCATCATTTCCCCTTTTGTCTTTGATAATTAAATAATTTTAATTATTTAATTAATTCACTTCTATCTTTATTTCTTCCTAATTAATTAAATAAATTTTAATTATGTCACTAATTAGCCCCTTCCTTTCTATAATTAAATAAATGCTTATTTATTTAATTATTGTCATTTTTCTACTATAATTAAATAATTATTTTAATTATTTAATTATTCATTATCCTCTTCTTCTATAATTAAATAATTTTTATTTATTTAATTAATTACTAATTTGTCATTTTCAATCCACTTTTGAATTAAATTATTATTTAATTTAAAAGTCAACATGTCACATGTCTTTTATAATTAAATAATGCTTTTATTATTTAATTATTCACCTTCCCTCCCAAATTAAATAATTTTATATTTATTTAATTTTCTCCAACAACCTCTTTTTTTGTGCCAACCTCATTATTCGTGCCATTCTTATCTTCTCTTGTCTCATTCATTTTTCACTCTTAATTGAATTATCTTATAATTCAATCTTGGCCATTAATCCTTATCATTGCCCTAATTTTTCCCTAACCCTATTTCATACTACAACTTTCAATCTTGGCCATTGATTAAGATATCTTATTGACATCCAATCTCAACCATCAATCCAAATCAAGCATTGTCTATAAATCAACCCTCTCATAAGCTATTTGGGGGGTTGATTCTTCAAGTATCCTTATGCTATCAAAATTATTCTCGAATCATCCATTTCTATCTATCATCATTCATATATCATCTCCATCTCAATGTTATGTTGTTGAATTGAGCAACCAACATATCAAATCAATCCACCAATTCATCCATCATTGCATCCATTTGAGGTATTGAAGATTTGGATTAGGTAATGCATGTTATTGTTTTATCTTTTTTATTTTATCTAAATTTTTCATATACATTTTGGTGAACCTGACTTGAACCCCCTCACTGATTTTTAGCTCAATATTTTGACAAGTTTTGAGGAATTTTGGAGTTAAATCCTTTTTGTTGGAGGTTTTGTAAGCTTTTTGTTGCAGGTTTTGCATCATTTTGGGACAAAACCCTAGTTTTCAAAAATTTGGCCATATCTCTCAAACGGTTACATATTTTCTCACAAAAAAAAATTCTGCAGGTTGTGGACAATATCAAAAGCTTCTAGTCCGAAAATCAGATTTTTTGGAGCTGTTTTGAATTTTTTATAATTTTTTTGTTATTTTTCATGAAAAATCAATTTTGAGAGCAAATTAGAGAATTTTTCATATTTTTTTATATTTCTGGAAATCTCTTTGAATTTCAGTAGGGGTCTATTCTTTATGTTTTAAATTTGGATGAAAAATAATTACCAAAAAATAGATCTTTAAAAATTAGGGTTTTACAAAGATTTGTTTATATCTCACAAATAGTTGTAGATCTTTTCACAAAAAAAATTCTACAGATTTGGGATGATGTCAGACACCTTCAATCCAAAAATCAAAATTTTTGGACCTGTTTTGATTTGTTTATAATTTTTTTATGATTTTTCGTAAAAAAAAACTAGTTTTGGGTGCAAAACAGCAAATTTTTCAAATTTCTTTACATTTTTGGAAAGTTCTTAAAATTTCAATAAGGTTATGTTCTCTATATTTTTATTTTTGATGCAAAAAATATTTCCAAAAATCAGATTTTTATTGACTAGTTAACCCTCTAATATTAGTGATCAATTATTTTGTTAGGGTTTTGGCTTTGTTGTTGGTTTTGTGAATGTGCAGAAAAATAAACACTTCAAAGGACAAATTAGATCAAGTGGACAAAAATTTGGAGCTAAAGAAAGTCAAGGTGCACACATTCCATCTTTCATCTCTAATCATTGCTTGTCAACACACTTCAATTTGGGGCTTAAAAAGAACAACTTGTTTGATCACACATTTGGATTTTGGGTCTAAAATAAATCTTGTTTGTTGTCACATCATTGAAATTGGGTTAAAATGAACCATTGTCTTCAATCACACATCTTGACTTGGGGATTAAAAAAGAACAAGTGCTTGAACTATTTTAGACACATTTCAATTTTCTAAAGGGAAATTAATCACTACGAGTGTGAATCAAGTGTGTGTCCTCCAAAACACCTCACTTGGTTCACTTTTGTCATACCCTTCTTAGGAGGCCTGCTTGGAGCACACACCCCTCCAAGGGACGACCTCAATCGAGTGTGAATCCAAAGACACACTCCTTTGGGAGTTGAAATCTTGTCACTCTTGGATAAGCCCCAAAGAACTTTATACCTTTGGGAAGTGAAGGTGAAGAGTGGGTTACCCCTTTCTCCTGGCTATGTGGCAGGATTTTGCTTTCAAATCATCCCTAGTCAACCTTGTGCATCCTAGCTCAAGACCTAACTAGTCATACCCACTTGACTAGCATTAGGTTTGTTGATGTGTATTCAAGTGTTTGCTTAATCATAACACTTAATATTGAAAGACAAATTTATCATTGTGTTTGGTGTGTGTGTTAATGCATTTACATGCGAGATCTTGTGTTTGATATTGCCCAAGTCAAACTTCCAATAAACACTTGCCACATCATCCAAATCATACAATCCTGTCATTCCACATCATATCCTAATCATCATCATCTCTTTAATCCAATCAGCATCATTTTACACCATGCCAACATTGGAAGACATAGCACAAAAGCTCGTTCACATACTTCATGAAGCTCAAACAAACCAATCACCTTTAAACCAACAAATCATTCAAGAAGTACATGGCATGATACAAAAACTTCAAACAAACCAATCACCTCAAATGCAACAACTCATAGCACAAGCCCAATACCTCATGGCCACTTGTCAAATCCAACAAGCACATCATCAAGTCTAATCATCAGATCAATCCTATGTGTCACCTATATCATCATATCAACCTCATCCATCCACATATCATGTTACCCCTTCATCAATCTATCACACCTCTTCTAATGTCAACCCTTATCCATACCAATCCACCTCTCAAAAACCATTATCCTATGCAACCCCTCCATCATTATCACAACAACAAATCATACCACAACAAGTCCAAACACCATTACAACCTCAACACATTCAACCAAAATCCTATGTGTCACCTTCATCATCATGCCAACCTAACTCATCTACCTAGCATGTCAATGCCACATCAACATATCCACCCATATCACAAGAACATATGAGCCCAAGTCCACCTTGGCAACAAAATCAAGAGCCTTTCAATTCGCATGCTCCATTTGACAAGGGGAACACCAATCTAGTCCATGCACCCTATAACTTTATCATACCACCATCTAGTCAAATGCTTATCCCTAAGCCACCATGTCGTAGTCCTAATCCATTGGCCTCTCCACCTTCTAACCCATCAATCTCTTCATTACCCCCACCATCATCTAATCCTCCATCAAATCTATGCCCTAAATTCAAAAATGTTGAAAGAAAACCTATGGCATTACCCAAATCCACCCATCCACCTACAAAGGATGTGACCCAAGGGCTACTAGCAAGGAATAAAACATCTCCATGTCATCCAACTCATATGCTTGAACCTACCAAAGAGTCTTCAAACACCATGTCCATTCTTATAACCCCTTAATGTAGTCTCCCCCTTGAGCCTATTCAAGAGTCTCCCCCATTGAGCCCAAGTCAACCTCCATCATGTCTCCACATTGTTGACCATCTAGAACATGTTGAGCCCATTCAAGAGTTAACCCCTTCCACTTCCATTAAAGCAAGCCAAGAGTTGTGTCAAGAGCATTATCCTAAGCAAGAGGAAACATTAACCTCTCATTCTAATCATGATCTAGGCCCATCTAATGATCCCACTCATTACATACTTGGTCCTATTTATGATCAAGCTCCCCTCTATGATCTTACCTATGAGCAAGAAGGCCATGATGATCCTCTTAGCCATCTTTATGCATTCTATGGTCAAGAGCCTATCACTTCACCTATCCATGAGCAAGATATTCCAAATGCATATTTACCTAGCCCTATCCATGATCCATCAACATATACTTCCCTTGATGAGACATATGCCTCCCAAGCACACATAGAAGATCAAACAAATACCTTGGATCTAAGTGAACACAATGCTAATCAAGATCCTAATGATCCTCCATCACCCACTATCGACCCCATTGCAAGTCCTCCATCATATCCTATTGGTCTTTCCACCCTCATTCATGAATGTTCCTCCTTAGAACAACAACACCCATTATCTTCCCTTGCATCATTTTCTCCATCCAATAAGGAACTTGTGTTTAGTGTTCCACCTACACCTAGTCCCATTGTCCATTGCATACTCCAAAACATGAATCACCAATGTAAAGGTCTAGACCTTCATGAACAAGGTATTTTGGAGTCCATCCATGTCAAAGTCCCTCCACGCTCTCATGGCCTTGAATATACACCCCAAGGACACCAATCTCAATATTTTGGTGCTTCCTCCATGTCTCCTAAGTCCACTTTCCATCATAAATCCTATCATACACCTAAAACATATGTTTCCATCCTTCCTCCATCATCCTACAAATGTCAAAAGCATGTGACCATACACCTTCCACCATCCACTTTGCCACCATTGCTTCCACCTCCTAATATCCCTCCATCCACTTTACCAGCATTACTCCCAACACCTAATATCCCTACCATTCAATCCTCTTATCCATTTATCCATAAATACCCTAACATTCCTAATCATGACCAACAAATGCACGCATTGTCTAAACAAGAAGCTTCCACTCATTCCACCTATCCCATGGGATTCAAAAGAAAAAAATTCAATGCCTCTACCTATAAAGTAAAAAATCCTAAGGACCCTCATGCCTTAGGACATCAATGTAAAAAGTCAAAGCAAAATACATTCAAAAATTTATATAAGCCCATACCTCCAAAAGTAAAGGCCAAAAATAAAATGGTTTGGGTCCCTAAGAAAAAGGAAAGCAAGTCAAATGAGGCATCTACATCACAAAAATCCCAACCATCCCCTTCCATCCAAAATGCACATTCTATTCAAAAATTACAAAAATCCCACAAGCCAAACAAAAATCATAAAAATACTAAGTCTATGTGGGTACCTAAAGCACTTCATACACCATCTCCTAAGAAAGCATCTCCATTGCTTCCTACACCACCATCCACTCAAAAGCTTCAATGTTTTTCATGGTATGTGCAATCATTGGTCATGATTCCTTTCCATACCTCCACCACCCCATCATTCAACTATTTGCCTACATATTTCACTCACCCTATCCCTATGGTCCATGTTTTTGCATAAACATTTCACCCATCTTCCTTGCATTATTCCTACATAATCCATTTTCGATCCTACATAATCCCTTTCATAATCCACCATCTTCCCTACATAATCCACTATTTTCCTCCATAATCCATATCATAATCCATTATCTACCTAATCCATCTCCCTCTCATGTCATCCCTTACCAACATCTATAAGCATAATGACATTTGACATGGTCCATGCGATGACATCCATCTCTAATGGGACTACCACCTTTCATGCAAATAGACACTTGAGTCCCTCCTATCCATATTCCCCTTCTCCTATTCAAAAATTCAAAAAGTAAAAAAATCAAAAAATAAAATAAAACAAAAAAAAAAGTAAAGAGAAATTCCTTCATCCAACAGTGAAAACCTAGTAAACAGGTGCCTTGAATAAGTACGATGATGAAAACTTGGCAAACAGGCGTCATGTGTAGGTTGATCTTCTATGTCACTTACACTTGGGGGCACAATGTCTCATCTATCCAACCTATCATTTTCATCTTACCTACCATCTTAGCCATCATACATACCTATCATATTGAGTCCACTTATCTACCCTTCTCCTTTTGATCTTGATGAAGACATAGGAGGAAAATGTTGACACATGTTTTGGATGTCTCTTGGCATACCTCATCCTTCCAAACAAGTCTATCATTATCCTATTGTCATAAGCTTTGTCATGAAAAATCCTAAGTATTGTACCTAGAATAGGGCATGTTATTCCTATGCAACATAGTCTTTGGAGATCACATCCTTGCTCTCTTATGATGCATGCATCCATTCCATCCATCCATCTATCATGAGTCTTTTATCACTTATCCCATCACCCACCCTTTCATCCATCAATCTCATCTATCTCCTTGCACCTAGACTTGGTTTTCCCTTGTCATTGGTATCTAGCACAAACGCTACCCAAATTTCCATCCATTGACACCTCAAAACATTTCAAAAATCTAAAAAAAAAAAACATTTCAAAAATCCAAAAAAATCATAATATTTCAAAAATCCAAAAAAAATCAGAACATCTCAAAAATCCAAAAAAATCAAAAACATTTCAAAAATCCAAAAACAATCAATCAAAATATCCCCAAAAATTTAAAAATGGAAAAAAGTCCTTTAAAAAAAAGAGACAAAAAAAAATCAAATAGCCAACAAAAATCCAAGCAATAAAATCAAACCAAATCATTTATTTCAATCAACTTTTCAAAACAATTCAACGCATCAATTCAACTCCTTCACATCAATCAAACATATCAATTTTTCTATTGAATTCATCACATCCTTTCATCCAATCAAATCATCAAATCACTCGTCATATCATTCCAAACCACTTCTTCAAATCAAATCAATCGAATCATTCCAAGCAATAATCCAAATGCAAGTCAATCCTTAGTCCATACCAATCAAGTCGATCAATCTTGCCAAATAATCCAATCACATCCTTTAGTCTTGATCCTAATCTTGTTGTAAACCCAATCAATCAATTATCAGTCATCCTTGTGTTGATCTAGGGATATGTCATTCCCCACAATGACAACACTATCATCATCTATTATCATCAATCAATCAATCAATTAATCATCAGTTTACAGCTTGACAGGGGCAATACCTTGTTTGTTTTTATATCATTTGTGCATGCTTGCTTGTGTGTGTTATCATTTTTATCTTGCATTTGCGTAAAATCCAAATTATTCCAGCTAATATGCATATCTTGTATCTAGACAAGGTCGTATTACGCTAGGGCACAAGACACATTGTCACCTTGATCCTTATACCTTGGTGCATCATGTCCAGTGTTACATCAAACATCATGTTTGTTCACTTTCTTGTAGCATAATGTATCATTCATCTCCTTCATCCACTCCTATCTTGCATCTTTCATCTTGTCCCTCCTTATCATCTCATTTTGAGAGCCTACTCGTGTTTGTCCAACCCACCTATCCTCTTGAGGGGGCATCATCATCATCCCACTCTTATTTCGTCATTGTCTTATCTTTCTATCATAATCCATTTTCCTCTATCCATACCTTGGTTTCATTGAAATGATGTTACTCGACACAAAGCTCATCATCTTGAACATCATCTCAAAGAGGGGCAAAATGTAGACACTAAAAATTGTCCTAAGCCTTCGACTTCTAAATTATCCATCATTTCCCCCTTTGTCTTTGATAATTAAATAATTTTAATTATTTAATTAATTCACTTCTATCTTTATTTCTTCCTGATTAATTAAATAAATTTTAATTGCCACTAATTAGCCCCTTCCTTTCTATAATTAAATAAATGCTTATTTATTTAATTATTGTCATTTTTCTACTATAATTAAATAATTATTTTAATTATTTAATTATTCATTATCCTCTTCTTCTATAATTAAATAAATTTTATTTATTTAATTATTTACTAATTTGTCATTTTCAATCCACTTTTGAATTAAATTATTATTTAATTTAAAAGTCAACATGTCACATGTCTTATAATTAAATAATGTTTTTATTATTTAATTATTCACCTTCCCTCCCAAATTATTTAATTTTCTCCAACAATCTCTTTTTCGGTGCCAACCTCATTATTCGTGCCATTCTTATCTTCTCTTGTCTCATTCATTTTTCACCCTTGATTGAATTATCTTATAATTCAATTTTGGCCATTAATCCTTATCATTGCCCTAATTTTTCCCTAACTCTATTTCATACTACAACTTTCAATCTTGGCCATTGATTAAGATATCTTATTGACATCCAATCTCAACCATCAATCCAAATCAGGCACTGTCTATAAATCAACCCTCTCATAAGCTATTTGGGGGGTTGATTCTTCAAGTATCCTTATGTTGTCAAAATTATTCTTGAATCATCCATTTCTATCTATCATCATTCATATATCATCTCTATCTCAATGTTATGTTGTTGAATTGAGCAACCAACAAATCAAATCAATCAAATAATTCATCCATCATTGTGTCTATTTGAGGTATTGAAGATTTGGATTAGGTAATGCGTGTTATTGTTTTATCATTTTTATTATATCCAAATTTTTATATACAAGTTGCAAAAATTACCTTTCAAGAGAGGTAGCATACTTGTATGATGCATGTGTTGAGAAGGTGCAAAAATACCCATCAATACATTCCTCCTTTAAAAGAAGAGAAGAAACCTATGATTGACAAACCCGCTCCTACACAAACACAAATTGAAAACAGATTGAAATGAAATTGAAATGCTAGAAAGCGTAGGCGTAGACATTGTGCTATTTCTCGTATGTTACAAAATCAAGAAGAAAATAGAAACATAGAAAATCAAAACCTGAATTTACCTTAAGCAATGCATGATGACTCTATACCCTCACTGCAACATAAACAAGAACCTTTAAGAGAAATTGTCAGTCGACCTCCTGTTGTAATTAATCTAGATGATGACATTGACATTGTAAAGATTGATGAACAAGTGCATAACGAATTGAACACATTCTTTTCCTCTTCTATGAGCTTAAATAAAAAATATCCTAAAAAAAGTGTTGAACTTGGTGCTTCCCTTAGTTCGACACTTGTCGTTGTCCCTTTGGCTAGTTGTTCTACTTCTATTTATACCAACTGAGATTGGGATGCAGTCGACCTACTATAGGTTGACCTGCATGTGCCTTACTATTTTTTTGCTTTATTTTTCATGTTCCTTTATGTGATTGCATGTGCGTGATGTGATCCCTCGTGTTGTTTCGTTTGATGTATCTCTCTCTCTTTGTGCATTCCTTTGTGTGTACCTACATTCTTCTCTATGTCATAAACATTTTATCCTTTTTCATTTGTCTTGTGTTTTCTTTTTGGGGATGACGCAAGACGTTGAGACATTTAGGTCTCTTCCATGTTGACCCGAAAGGCCTTTTTCTTTGTTTTTTATTTTTATGTGTCATTTTTCCATTTCTATGAGTATTTGGTGAATGATGACATTTTTGAGCTCTTAAACAACATTGTAGCAAAGGCATACTAACCCTGAATCCATAGATCCCTTATGTATTATTAGGGACAACCCCTCCCTCCTTGTTCATCGCATGGCTTTATTTTGAAAACATATGACTTGGCATAGGGTTTTCCAAGGAAAGCTCTCATGTCTTAGGAGTAAACATTGGCTAATTTAAAGCAGTTGCTGACAACAATGGTGTTAGCAACTACTTTAAAGTGGGGGTATACATCAATGACATCTTTTGACAATTTACATATTTCATGGTGGGATTTTCTTTTGATGCGTCCTTTTCTTGGTGGCGTCATTAGGTTTGATGTCCTCCAAGAGTGTGATATGTCTAAGTGTACAACTTTCCCTTAATGGCATGATGCGAATGAGGCATCCCATAAGTGGCAATCTGATATTCTTGAATTGTCCTCTCTTGGAGACATTAGACATGATGTTCCCTAAGAAGAATACCTTACATGAAGCGAGATCCCTTTGAACAAAAACCTATAGAGAAAACATTCATAAGAGCATTTAGCATTGTGATGCCTTATCGAAGTTGTCGGGAGGATAACTTTGATATGGTATAGGAGGCTAATATGATTCTCTCATTTTCCACCTTTTTAGGATACTCATCTAGTGGATGGCCCAAGGTTCCACTACCCCAAAGTGAGTGCATGTGTGTCGTTTGTATAGTAGACATCGAGTTTTGCTTGTGAACATTTTTGGACAAACAGTCTAGAACTGATCCACATCGTGTTGAACAAGTTGTCAAAGCTTGATCCTTTTTCTCGTACAAACAGTCGTGTTCCACATCATGTTGGAACAATCGAAGCTTGATCCTTTATTTTTCTTTATCTTTCATGGTCTTTGATGTTGTATGATTGGGTATCTTTGTCATTGTTGCATACATAAGTGTATTGAATGTCTACTTTAGTGTGAGTTTGACATAGGGGAAAACTTTCACTAAAGTGGGGGCAAAATGTAGTAACAAAAAAAGTATCTCTTTTCCTTAATTCAGAATAATTAACAATAAATGAACCTAATGTTGCCTTGATTTAATGTTGTAATGTGTCTTACACATTCACATTAAGTCTACGACACTTTTTAATAAAATGGACTTAATTGTGCCTTGTTTAGGGTGTTGTAAAGTGTACCTTTACACTTTCACACTAATCTAGGACTTTAATTAATTAATTGAGGATAATTAGAGCTTAATTGGCACCTTAAATTCAAATCCAAGCCTTGTTAATAGCATTTTTCAAGGGATAAAGCCTGACATTCATTAATAATGTTTCATAACATTTAATTTGCCAAGGTTTGAGTCCTAGGCTAGTGACTTGGGACCCATTCGCTAGTTCTTCCTAGGTCTTAGGACGCCCTTTTGGCATATTATTTCATATCCTTGAAGCAAGGTCCTAGTTAAGTGTGCTAGGACCCATTTGCCCTATGGCGAATGAGTCCTCCTTAGCTTAGGACACCCCTTTTTTAACATATCCTTGGTGAGATTTTAGTGATTTTAAATCCTAGATCTGATGTTGGCTTGTGTTATTTGAATTTCGGGATTAAATCTTAAGTATAAATATAAGGCTATTTCACCTAGTTTCATCTAATCAACTTTATGAGCAAGTCTTAATAGAAAATGTATGATCAAGAGAGCATTCAAGAGCATTCAAGAAGACATTCAAGGTAGATTATCAAGGTTTTATTGCAGCAATCAAAGGTCATATCATCATGTCAAAGCCTTGCATGTTGTTGAGCTAATGTGATGTTGTAGCATTGGTGATCAAGTTCAAGCATTCAAAGTCATTATCCTATGTCAAGTTCATGATCAAGATCTACATTCCTTATGGCCACTTCATGCTAAATTTCATATTTTCATTCCAAGGTTCAATTGAGGATTGGTGGGTTGTTACACATTGTTTTTCATTCATCTTTCATTTATACATCATTTCAATTTGAGGTTTAATTACCTAAATGGGGTTTGACCAAGGAAAATCCCTATTCCCTAACAATCAACAATCTTTCTTCTCTCTGATATGTGATTGTAGGTTTTAGATTGAAAATCAAGTGGAGAGCAAAGTTGTCAAATTTATCAAAGTTGCAAAGTTGTAAAATTTGCAATCTTACTTGCAAGATCACAGAAAGTACTCTACAAAATTTATTTCCAACATTTGAGAGCTTAACACCTAGAGTTTGGAGTTGCAGTAATTGAAAAATAGAACCCAAAAATCACTTTTCCAGACCCATAACAAGGACCCATTCGCCACTGGGTGAATGAGTCCTCGGTGACACCCAAAACAACACTTTTTCGACAGGGTACACAACATTTCAGCGTCTTAAAACCTTCCTATTTGTTGTTATAACAGTTAGGTTTAATTTCTAATTGTTATTTATGCATTTTACCCCTCATAATTGAATGAAACACCAATGAAATTAGCTTCATCATCTTGATAGTTTTATTTTGGTGAACTTATTTTTCTATGTTTCAGAAAGGTTTTGGTGTGCTTGAGCCTTGGCTTCATTTTGGAGGTGTTTGGAGGTGTTTAGGAGTAATTTTAGAGGTCTGATTTGCATTTCTAGAATTCTTGAAACTCTCTTTTTGACAATGGTTGAAGGTGAAACCCATTCATAACTTTGTGCATGCTTGGCCAATCTTTCTAGGTATTGATTCATTAGATTCTTCTTGTTTGGGCACCCCATTTCAAGCATTGCTTTGAATTTATTGTTTAAGTCTTGATTTTTGGGAGCTGGTCGCCCCTCTTAGGGGCTTTACATTTCTTGGTTTAACATGTTTAGACCATTCTTAGTCAAACAACAACTTTTTGGGTCTGCTATAGTGAGTTTGTGGTGTCTTTTCATATGTATTTGTTGTCCCAAATGAAGGAGCGTGTTGTGGATTGATAGTTTAATCATTTGGTGACTCTCACAAGGAGTTGTATGTAATTTACTACCCATGAGAGACTATTATCAGGTCTGATAACCATTATTGCTAGGTCTGAAACATCTTTCATTAAGTCTAATTTTAATTGTAATCATTTGTCATTATGCTATGTTATGGTATAATGTGAAAAGCAATGTTATTTCTTGGTATTTTCCTTTCTATGCAATATTTCCTATGTATGCAATGTATTGATGAAAACATGTGAAACAAAAACAAACCAAAACGCATCAGCAAAACATCACAAACAACAAACTGTTTCAAAAAAAAATCAAGGGTGGTTATTCCAATGGTACCAGAGCTAGTTTTCTTGCCAACCTATTGGAGTTCTAATGTTTGCCATAATTCTTTATTTGCATGTTAGAGGTTTAGTAGTGCTTTCAATTTCAACGGTTCACATATATTTTGCATTTTGGTGATCAGCGCCTGCATGTTTATTTTTGTGCCTCTTTGACAATTGTTAGAAGCAAGGTTAAGAAGATGACTACAAATAAGCCTGTATTTCAGTTGATGCAGGAACTGTCCATGCTAATGAAGGACCCTTAAATTAAAAAGATATATTCAAGGATTGTTCTAAAACCTAAACATTTGGATGGAGAAAATGTATTGACATATGATGAATGTGTTATAGAGCCCCAAAACAACCTCTTGGACATGCATGTAACTGGTCATGATGAGGATTTGTTTGACAAAAAAGGCACAACAACAACCTTGAATCAAAATTTAGATTCATCTAGTGATGATTCAAAGACTAATGACTTCCTAGATGGTTCTAGTAGAGCTGATGTTTATGATGAGTTCAATAATGTACCTTCAAAAGAAGAGCATGTTGAGATTAATTATGATGATGTCTTGAAAGAAGATGATGATGGTCCTACATTTAATTCTAGTGATGATGAAATAGGTGGTGTTTGTTTTGAACCTCAATCCAAACCTATAGAAGGGCATGACTATTAAATATATTAAATAATGTAATATTAATGGTCATCTTAGTCGTCTTTAGTTAGTTTAGATAGTTTCTAAATTTGTCTTCAGTCTACGATCGTTTCTTTTAGAAACATTGTCTCTTGTAAATCTATATAAGGAACTTTCATTCCTCTATTTAATACATCGAATATTTTATCATGGTATCAGAGCATAGGTTGCTTGGCTGGGTCTGACTCCCTCACGGGAGGCCCAGGATCTTGGGAAGGTTCTGGTTGAAGAAAAAATCGTGGTCTTCGGGGTGTTGTTCGTTTTGCCTCACATGATCTTCATTTTTGTGTCTGCATCTGCTTCCCATTCGACGCGCCTTCTTCTGTACACCCGCGACTTCCTCCACACGGAGTTAATTGTTTCATCTTCTGAAAAATGCAAGAATTTTAAGCAAAAAAAAAATCGTGCCCTTTTCATGTCTACGTGACCCGCATTTTTTTGTTTTTGTTGTCGTTTTTCACAACAGCTAGGGCATTTTTTCCTGCGCACGGAGGCCAACGTTTTTTCCCGGGACCTCTCTGGTTTTTGTGATGGCTTTCTATGATTTTGAAGGGTTTATAAGTGCGCACATTTTTTCCTTGACGGGATTTCTAGAGACGAACGACTTTGTTTTGGGTCTTCTGCTTTGCCTTCTATCCTTATCTATTGAAGGAGGCCGCATGAGTATTTAAGCAATACGTGTTCTTATGGTGTTTTTTTTGTGGGACGTGACTCTTACTACTTGTGTGGAGTTCTGCGTTGAGTAGGAGGCAGATTCTAAAGTTAAATGGGCCATCTCAAGTGGTTATGTATCTGGGTGCTCTGGCGCTTAAAGAGTTCGATGGCCATCTCTTTTGTTGTTGAAGGGGGTTTTATAATTTTTGTCCCATTAAAAAATTATTTCTGGTTTTTTTTTTTAAAAAAAATATTTTGGGGGTTTTATAATTTTTTCCTTAAAAAAAATTATTTGGTGGGTTTTAGAATTTTTAGCCTTAAAAATTATTTGTTGGGTTTATAATTTTTCCTTAAAATTATTTGGAGGGTTTTTTAATATTTTTTCCTAAAAAAAATTTGTGAGGTTTTCTAATTTTTGCCTTAAAAATCATGAAAGGGTTTTACCATTTTTCCTTTAAAACGATGTTTTGTATGTTGATCCATGTTTTGGATTCCATGCCAGCTACTTGGATTCCTTTGTGGTTTTTTTACCATTTTTTTCCAAAAAAACGATGCTTTGTAAACTTCAAATTCAAGGTTTTCCAATTTTGTCCTCAAAAATCGTGGTTTCTTGCAATCTGTTCTGGAGCATCGTGCTCATCTGCAAAAGTTTGGAGGGTTTGCCGATTTTTCCTCAAAATCGTGGTAGTTGTTTTTTTGGAGTCTCTGGCTACAGGGAGGGACAAATTTGTTACCCAACATCAGGTTGGATATTTTGTGATCAGTTCTGGTTGTTTTCAGAAGTTTTGCGGTTTCTGAGAGAGTTAGTGGCAGACTCATCTCAAGTGGCAGAGTCAGTGGCAGGCTCTTGTCTTTTGTGGTAGAACGTTCTTTGTTTCTGTGGGTAGTTAGAACAATGACCATTAAGGGAGGGTATTAAATATATTAAATAATGTAATATTAATGGTCATCTTAGTCGTCTTTAGTTAGTTTAGATAGTTTCTAAATTTGTCTTCAGTGTACGATCGTTTCTTTTAGAAACATCGTCTCTTGTAAATCTATATAAGGAACTTTCGTTCCTCTGTTTAATACATCGAATATTTTATCAATGACTATGATGATGTCGTTACCAGGGAGTTGGAGAGTGCTTTTTCAGAGAGACAACCACTCTTGAGGAGCACAATGAACATTTTTTTCTTGGAACAAAGCAATCAACCTTTTAGCACATGGGATCTAAGTGTGTTGGAACCTAAGTATAATGAGGATCTTACATGGGATGAATTTCCTTTTGATCTTGATGATGTTCAAATCTTAGAGCACAATGTAAGCCATGAGGATGCTATTGAAGAAGCTAATTTTGGAAAGTTAGATGATGATCTTGAACACAACTATGATTTATTAATGCGTGGAGTTGATTAGAAGTAAAGGATTGGTGAACTTGTTGAGTTTGATCCTCCTCCTAATGTTGAGTATATCCATCAAGTTGGTGGAGGAGAGTCACCTATTAAAGCTACAAATGAAGATCACATGAAGATGGAAGAAAATATCGCCATGGAGATTGTCAAATTAGTCATGTTAGATCAACTACAAGAAGGTAGGAGTTCATTTGATATTCCTCTAATTGAGTCTAGCATTGCTTCATCACCCTTACCTCATCTTGGCAAGGAATCAAATAGTGGTTTTGGTGTCTTTAAGATGGATGTTGTTCATACTTCATGAATTTTAGTATGTGGTGAACAAAGAGGTTTGGATAAGACTAACTTGACATTGAAAAATATGGAGGATCACTTGGTAGTTAAGGAGGTTATAGTTGTTCATACACTTTCTAGACTGGCCATTGAGGAAGATCATGATTAACTTGATGGTGACCCTTTGATAGAGAAAGATAATTTGTAGGTGCATGATTATGAAGACAAATCAGACAATTTAGTGTATGAAGATAATCCTAATCATAGGCCCAATGAGTGTCATTATTTGGAGAGCCAATTGAAGGTCAATGAAGATATGATTGTTGCAACCTTAACTCATTTTGATAACACTCACAAGATAATTGAAGATCATTTTCAGAGGGTACCACTTGAGAGGAGACAAAAATGCATTGAAGGAGAACTTTCTCTTGCAAATTTGTAGGTTCTCAAAGAAGCTTTGATAACAATGAAATTAAATTATTTACACCTACTTTCAAATTGATATTGTCTCTTCAAGCTTGTTGAAATATATTCTAATGCATTGAAAGGAAAAGAAGAAGTAGATAAGCTTACCTTCAATCTTAAGGTTACTAAGGATTCCTTGAAGAGTACTCATTTGGCCCTTAAAGAATTAGAGAATTAGGTTGACAAACTTTGATTAGAGTTGAGTTTGACACATTTTCCTTCAACCAAATCAAAAATTTAGTCATCTATGGTAGCCACATCCAAATAACAACAATCCAACATGCAAAAATTATAGAGCTTAGACAAATGGGAAAAGATTTTGATGAACTTCATAAGGATGAGGCATTACATGAAGATTTGAGCACTCGTCATACCAAGATGATTCAATGTTTTGACAGGGATTGAGTAGTACATCAAGAATGTGAAGTCTTGAGATTTGAGGAGAAATGCCCACATGAAGATATAACTTGCAGCCATAGGATAACAAGTAATACACTTGGTAGTCAACTTGACACACTTCTTGGACTAGCACTTGATGATGAGCATCCAACAATGAAGGAAGGAGTGCATGAAGCCCTAGAAGGCACTACAAAAGGTTATGAGGAAAATTTTGATTTTCCGATTTGGAACAACAATCCTTTACCTTTACATAATCTTGAGGTGGCAGCCATATCACATGAGGATGATAGTGGTAAGAGACCTTACCTTGTTGACACTCAAGAGTTGGAGGTTAAGCATGAGGTAATGGTTGTTGATCCAAGCCACACGTAGTCTGATTTTGTGCATCATTAGCATAGAGGATGTAAAGAGGACTCGCATGTGATGAGTGGCTAAGGAGAGCTAGAGAAGCCAAGTTGTTGGCTGCCCAAGCAAAACAACACCTACAGAAGGTCGAGGAGCAATGTAGTCATATAGATCATGGGAGGCAACAAAGAGACATTTCTTCAACCCCTATTTCTTCCAAAGGAAGAATCTATGGAGGTTGAACATGTGCAGGATGAACCTCTTATCATAGTAGAACACAAGGAGCAATCAGGTTTGCATGAGTTTGATGAGAGGTATGATTTAGAAAATTCATTTTGTTCAAATATTCTTCCTCTCAAGGGACATGAGTCACACCATTTGGAGAGCCCATTGAAGGCTCAAGTCATGATTAAGGGGGAGGTAGTTATGCATACACATTATGGATCAACACATAATGATATATATGCATGTGTAGAAGGATGGAGCCGAAGAAACTTGTTTTTTCTCTTGTTTCGAAAGCATTGCTACGAACTGGCCTAGGCTTGATTTGCTCAACAAACTGCGGCTTTTTAATATTGTATACAAAAAAATTTACACAGTTTTCATAAAACGCTTGTATTCACTTGTATACCATGTCTTCAAAATAGGAGAAAAACCAATGGCAATGTCACCCAAAGGAGAGAGATGCGAGTTCGGAAAAGGGAGCATTGTGCTTGACCGACTATATGAGCGTTTGATCAAAAGTACATAAATATGCTAAGTTAGCCATCATAATTACTTCTTGCAAGGGCTTTATTGAAAGGTGAAGAGAAGCTTTTGTATTGCTTACTTGAAATTGCAATCATGTCCCTGGCAAAGAGTCATTGAGCTTGAAATGTTGAGATGAGATTAGGAAGGCTTGAAAATAGACCTAGAATATTTGTATTTGCATCACTTTTGACAGCAGTCCACGAATCTCTCCTACCAAAGCTCACAGTCCACGTTGGACCTCCCAACTACCATTTATAGAGACAATTATTTTTTTTCAAGTCAAGGCCTAGCCAAGAATACAAATTGAGAAAAAATGAGTACTCGGACAACTGATACACAAGCAGCTATTGTCAAAATATCAACGTAGGACACCACTCCACTGTAGACTCTCTAATTGGGTCTTTATATTATCTATGACCTCGAAATGTTTGACTAAATTGGCATTTGGAAGTGCATTCTTTTCTCCGATGAGATTTGCGGTGTCATCCAAGAGTATGGACCCATCGCATCCCCATAAATATCATGGATTTTAATATACTAAAATAAACCATAAGTCGAAGTAAGAATGAATGAAAGAAACAATATAGTAGGCTTAAAAATGTAATATAATATAATATAAATATAAATATAATAGAATATCTATATCTATATAATATAAATATCTATTTCTACCCCTTTTATATTTCCTATTGTATCTATCTCTATCTCTCCCTCTTTCTATCCTTATCTCTCTTCTCTCACTCACAGACACTCCCTATTTCCCCCTCCCTATCTCTATCTCTATTTATCTCTCTCCCTATCTTTATCTCTACTTATCTCTCTCACACAAACACTCTCCTCTCTCTATATCTCTCCACCCTCTCTTCATCACCTCTTTTATCTCTGTTGCCCCTTTTATCTCTATCTTCCCATCTCTCCCTCTCCCTCTCCCTCTCCCTCTCCCCCCTCTCTCCCCTATCTTCCTCCCATCTCTCTCTCTTCTCTCTCCCTCGGCCCTCCCTCCCCCTCCCTCTCTCCCTCCCTCCCTCCCTCCTCCCTCCCTCCCTCCCTCCCTCCCCCTCCCTCCCTCCCCTCAGCCTCCCTCCCACCCTTCTCTCCCCTATTTCCCCTCCCTTTATCTCTATCTCTATTTATCTCTCTCCTCTCATTCTTTATATTCCACCAGATCTCTCTCACACAAACACTCTCCTCTCTGGTATCTCCACCCTCTTCATCAATTCTTATCTCATGGTTCCTTTTATCTCTCATTCCTCTCCCATCTCTCTCTCTCCTCCCTACTCTCCTCTCCTGCCACACAAACACCTCCCTCTCTCTATCTCTCTCCACCCTCTCTTTCATCACCTCTTTTTTAGATCTTGAGCAGTTCCTTTTATCTCTCGGTCCCCCCAGATCTCTCTCTCTCTCTCTCTCTCTCCTCTCTCTCCCTCCCCTCCCCCTCTCTCTCTCTCTCTCTCTCTCTCTCCTCCTCCCCCTCTCTCTCTCTCTCTCTCTCTCTCTCTCTCTCTATATGACACTTATACACCTACACACAACCTATTTCTCCCTCCCTCCCTCTATCTTTAAAAATTAGTCTCACTAATGTCACTTTATTCCATCCATAACCTTCTCTACCTCTATCCCCTAGCTCCCTATCTCTCTCCATATATTTCTATTCCTTTCCCTATCCCTCTCTATCTCCCTATATCACTCTCTATTTATCTCTCCCTCTCCCTCTCTCTCTCTCTCTCTCTCTCTCTCTCTCTACACCTCTCTCTCCCTCTCCCCCTCTTTTACTCTCTCCCTCTCCATCCTCCCCCATCTCTATCTATGACCCTCTCTACACCTCTCTCTCTCTCTCTCTCTCTTTGCATCTCTCTCTACACCTCCCCCCTCTTTTTACCTCTCCCTCCCTCTCCATCTCTCCCCCATCTCTATCCCACATCCTCTCTACACCCTCTCTCCCTCCTCCCTCCTCCCTCTCCCTCCCTCCTCCGTCCTCCGTCCTCCTCCCCCTCTCTCTCTCTCTCTCTCTCTCTCTCTACACCTCTCTCTCCCTCTCCCCCTCTTTTACTCTCTCCCTCTCCATCTCTCCCTCAGAGCAAAAAGCCACCTGTGAATCACCTGCTGGGTAGCAGTGACCTTTTGCTGTGGGAGCTTGTACGATCACTTTGGTTGAGATGTGTGGTTGTATCCTATTAAGGATATTTCTCATTTTGGTACAATATAAATGTAGTTGAACATGTACTCCAATGAAAAAAAAAGTTGACTCGATTAACCAAATTCTCTAGCAGTTACTTATATGTTCCTCAACCCAGCCATTTCAATGACATGAACAATTGGTCCACGAGTATATCAACATTTTCAATACCATGATGTCAAATTTGGGAACAAATGATACTTACAGTAATAAAATTCTTAAGTAGGGGAGAGGATCGAATAGTTGAGCATTTTTCAATAGTTGTGACATGATTACCCTAACTTAAACAAAATGTATTCCTTTGATATAAAAAGCAATCAATCATGTGATGCCACATCAGTGCTCAACTACCCATGATGTGAATGCACAAGTATTGATAGCACTTATTTTTTGGGCCTTTTTGGACACCTTGACAAAAAGCATGCTAATGTGGCATCATATTTGATGATGAGGCCCTGAAACGAAAGTTATAAGCAGGGGACTTGCCAAGTAAGCTGCTGTGAAAAATTTGGAGTGATTTAAAATTTCCACGTAGGATTTTGAGAAGGACGAAGTTAGGGTGCACAACTACTGGGTCCTCTCCCCTACTTTCAATAAAGCAGAAAAAAAAATCTGAAGTTCAGAAATTCCTGATGACCCTTTATCCGGACATTCCAATAGGTACGTTTTGAAAATTGAAACAAGTTTTAGTACATAAATTTTAGAGTGACAATTAAAAATCTAGCAAGTCTCAGAAAAAAACTAAAAAAGATAAAAATGGCAATAAGCCCAATGAAAAGAGTTAGACAAAGGTCCTTAGTGTCAAATCTCGATGCCCAACAAAATAATAAAGGATAAAACAGCTAATGAGCACAAGTATGCATGGTAAAAGGAGCAATGAAATTAAAAGAATACAAATAGCCGTTGAAGAGTTATTATTATATTGGAGGTTACCTAAACCTAATTAGATCCATAAATAGTGAATAGGCATCCATTCTCAAATCATTACAAGGTGCTTCTATGCTTCATGCAGATTGGGGGAGGGGGGGCGGAGCTACACGGATACAATGGCAGCAAGACCTTTTCACTTATCTAAATCATCCAACAACTCAAAAAAAGTCCAAACTCCTCTTATAATAACAGTTTTTGCTTAAAAAAGAGATCACAATTAAAGAACTATCTGTTACCTGGGATGCATGCATCATCAATTGTTGGGCACTTAAACTCCCTCAAAACTTATCAGAGGTCTACAAACAGTTTTTTGGGACTGAATGGTTAAACTGCAATGTAAAAATACATTGTGGTAAGGTGTTTAGTACACCAGGGAAACAAAGGTGGCAAAGTCTAGGCCCCAAGACCTCTATTAATCTGAATTCAAGCAAGTTTGTGCAGAAAGGTGATTCTTTATATTATAATTTATGCTGACAAAAGAGAACACAGTTAAAGAACCAGCCGTTATCTGGGATGCATGCGTCATCAATTGTTGGGTGCTTAAACTCCCTCAATACTTACCACAGGTCTACACACAGATTTTTGGGGGTGAATGGTCAAACAGTGATGTAAAAATACATTGTGGTAAGGTGTTTAGTGCCCCAGGGAAACAAAGGTGGTAAAGTCTAGGCCCCAAGACTGTTATTAATCGGAATTCAAGCAAGAGCCCAATTCTACGTGGTAAAGAACTTAAGTTTGTACAAGAGTTCACTTTGCCAGGAATTTATCCTACCTTCTACACCAAACAAACCTTGAATCCTCCATACGATTGATAGCATGAAGAATTGTTAGCACCAACACTAGCAATGTCCATCAGTAGTGCAACAATGGTCCAGATTCAAACTCAACCCTTCACTGAAACTGTATCCTTGCTAATCTGGATAGACAGATTTAGTACACAAGACAGTTCTTAATTGAGCCAGGATTCTATGATGAAATGACGAGTCAGTGGTCCTCTTGGCTAAAAGAAAACTACTGTAGCTATGGCAGAGGGGAAACCTGCTACTGGATAACAAATGGGCTACTTTACCTAACAACTGTAATGGCAGACAGTACAAAATTAATACTTAACACAACCCACAAAGGCAATCTTGCTAATTTCATTAGGGAACAAGAATGCTTTTGTAAAACGTTGGCCATATGAAAGTGCTTTGGTGTAACCTCTGTGCTCCACTTTAACAAGCAAATCATGGTCAAACATAAAGTAACATAAAGGCAGTTGTCTGATGATATAGTGAGTGCTCATAAAGCTATCAAGTTTCAAGCCGCACATCACACCAACGTTCGAGTATTGGGACATGTAGCCAAAGTCAAACAAATGAGATCGGGGGAAGGGTGCAAGTCCGGAGAAGATTTTGGCAGAAAAGAAACCCATAAGACTCAGTAACTTATCTGAAGAGAATACGTTGAATCACGTGCAAGCAGTAGATCCCATAGGGCATGTTCCAGGCAGCTGTTTTAGTTTGTGAAACCACAAAGAGGAAATCACCTAAAGGGGGTTGAATCTTATTGCCTGCACACCAAATGTATAAGATCAGATGCAAGTCTTGGACTGGATTTGAGTGGAACAGAAGCTCCTAAGTCCGACTTCGTAGCTGACAAAAATATACATAATTTCATGTATATGATCAAGACCACATATGGCACATTTCAAGCAGCAATTCTACATAAATAAGTATATTTGACAGTGGACAAAAAAGTGAAGGAAATATCAACCACATCTTTTGAACAATGCTTGGATTCATAATTTGCAAAAAAGACAACCAAATTGAACAAACCTACAAAAGAAAAACTGACGACTACTGATTTCCTTTGAGAGACTGATTAAAACAAAATTTATTTGTTTTCAGAGGAATGTAGCATAAGAGATCCAAAATGTTTAAAGAAGAATTTACTTGCTTTGCTTTTCTACGTTCCTAGCTATCATAAGACAAATTGCACAACTCCTTTTTTTTGTTGCACTGCTTAAGTTCTCTGGGCAATTAAGATGCACTCCTAAAAACAAAGACAAACAAAAACAAAAGTAAGAGTAATTTACCTGTTTAGCTAGCACCTGCTAGCTCTCAGCCACTTGCTTCGCCAAATGCTCCATCTGCAAGATCATTCCCCCATAAAGTTCTTCAACCTCAGAGACTACATGCATTGCATCCGACCTCACCAATTTTCCAAACCGATCGACCGAATACCCTGCAAAATACATATCCAAAGACCACTGCCCCCTATCGCCTTTCTGGCAATTCCCGTCTTCTCTATTATCCTGGCCATGGCCATCATCCTCCTGCGGGGGCTAAAAAACACTCAACAACAAAGGAAACGCCGAAACTGGTGGAAATGAGCTATAAACACTACGAAATCCGGGGCCTATGTTAACAATATCCAAACTCTTTGCCTCAAAAACCCCTCTTTCACCCTTCAAAAGTACTGAAACCCTCTGTATTCATGCGTATGAATAGAATGTTGCGCAAACAACTCAGAAAAAATCAAAAATATGCATGGGGAAGAAGCAGGTATTCCACAAGTCCTACTTGCAATCTCCTCCTTGATGACTTTATCTTTGACAACGACACCCTTTTCATGCCTAGGGCTGCCCCTGCTGGTCTGTGAACTGCTGCTAGACTCAGACAATTACGGCAACCCTAAACCACTTTTCGAAACCCTAGGCAAGTATCCCCCATCCAAAACCTTAATACTGTTTCCATCGCTGTCCAAAGCCACAAATAAGTAGTTTTGGGCAGCAACAGAAGTTGTATTGGCACTTCTCCTTAACCAAGATGTAACCGAGGCTTCACACATGGAGGGCCTGAGAGGCGTATTTCTGTGGGCAACAAAACAGCCAATGACGGGGTCATGATTATTTTTGGTGTCAATTTGTTGACCGCTAAGTTTAGTGAGTTTGGCATGGTCGATTTGGCCAAAGGAATCGTAGAAGGAATGAAGAAAACTGGAGGTGGTGCAGGCGGTAATGGTGGCCACTAGGTCCTGCTGAAGTGTCATTTGGTCGTCATCGTCCACCAAATTTGGGGAGAAGACTGAGCTCTCACAATTTGCATTTAATGCCAAAATATTTGCCCACAATAATCTATGGCATCCTAATTTTCAAGTTCCTTTAAAGAAAGAAAGGAAAACAGATAAATAATAATTATTAAATATAAAAAATATGTTCTTAAATTCAAACTATACAAATACAAAGAAATATATTTAAATTATAAAATGTGATTGGCCAGACCATGCATATCAATTGCTAATCAAACAATTGCAATAGTAACTAATAATTCACATTTTCCATTTTAATCATTCACATGGCAGATTGCATATGTTATCTACCAGCACTGTGATATGCGTGATCTGGTCTTGTCTAATGGGTTATTGGTATCAATATCATGGGAAACAGTACCATGTGAGTCCTCCATTCCAACTGTTTTATCAAATGCAATAAACAAAAAAGAATTTAAAATGAGCCTGAAGGAGTGATGTAGTTGGTTAAGGGCTTTAAAATGAGCCTGAGGGAGTGGCATAGTTGGTTAAGGGCTTTGAGTTTGAGTTAGTCCCATATAAGTGCTGAGATCGATTCTCTCTGCCTCAACTTACCCAAAATGACAGAAAGGAAAAAAAAGTCTGAGAGATTTACAGGAAACAAATCAAATAGCATTTAAATTCAACTAAATCATAGCCAATATTTGTGGAATTCAATTTTCAAAATTACTTTCAATTTTTTCCAGAGTAATGTACATACATAGTAAACTTTTATTTTTGACTTTAATTAAAATGTTAGAATGTAATGTACATACATAGTAAACTTTTATTTTTGACATTAATTAACATGTTAGAATGTAATTATTTGCTAGCTTGAAGTACAACGCAAATAGATGTTGCAACTGTCATTGTCGGAATGAATGAATGAATGAAAGATTTTAATGACGTCCACGAGACTAAACAGCCTATGGGACCGAGACACTCAACAACTTAGTTTGTCTCCAGACTCTTCTCCAGATCAGATCTCCTGCTATTAATTTTGACTAGGAGGCTAGCTGTCTGATTTATCTTATCCTCCTCAAATAACTGCTGCATATTGCCCACATCTGAAATACTTGAGTACTGATTTCGGATATTTTCGTACGCTGTGCATTCCATGACGAAGTGCCACTCCGTTTCCACCACTCCCTTATTACAAAATAAGCACGTTCTTTCTTCCCAAGTTTCCTTAGGAGTCTTCCACCTACCAGTCTCACATCTAAGATGGTGGGACCCCGTTCTCAATTGAGCAATTAATAGCCTCGCTTTCCCTTTAATAGTTGCACCTAAATATGGTTTTTCACCATGTTCCTTAGCTGGGTTAAACTCTTTGATGTAATATGCTTTTTTTCGTCCGATCTGATTTGACCACATGGCAGTCCTGAATTTTTCCTTCACATAGATTTTTATTTCACTGTTGGTATCAGGACACTCATGTAATTTGATGTTCCACTTGTTCAGCCACTTGATGTTCTGTTTCATCCATGTTTTCTTTCTTCGGACTAGAATCTCCTCCATAACCGTTTTGGGCCACCGGTGGTTATCCATGTTTTCAACCTTTTTTAGATAACTTAACAACCGGGTTATCGCTGAAGCTTCCAAAGGAAAAGCTCCCGCCTCAGCTAGCAGGATAAAAACAGCATTTTATATTCAACTAAATCATAGCCAATAATTGTGACATTCAAAATTACTTTCAGTTTTTTTTTCAAAGTAATGCACATACATAGTAAACTTTTATTTTTGGCTTTAATTAACATGTTAGAATGTAATTATTTGCTAAGCTTGAAATACAACGCAAGTAGATATTGCAACTGTCATTGTTAGAAGAAAAAACAAAATGCGAAGTTATTGGAAGCTGACCTTTTGACAACTGTTTGAAGGCACTTTTTCGCATGAAGTATGTTGGGCTGGCAGCAATTCAGATATTCGAACATCCTCAAAATCTTTGTCCCTTTTGTTTTTGGAGCCGCTGGCATTATTCGTCTTTCTCTCTTGCATGCTGTTTTGTTCAAACTGTTGAGTAGAATTATATTCTCACTGCATTTCTCATGAGTTCGTTAACCTGCAGCTACATGTTTGGATGTTGTGACTGAGAAATGGTGAAGGAGATCAACAGTGATGACATCATGTAGATTAGAGAGGCGAAAGTGGAATGCATGGGAGGGCTTTACTCCATTGCTTAGAGTTTTGGGAGATCCAATCTAAATGCATGCTATACAAGCACCTTTTGTAGAAGGTGCATCCTATACAATTCTGTTTTGTACTAATTGCTTGATTTAATTAAAGTGGTTTCATTCTTTCTTTCTGCAAATGCATAGAGTTGATACTTTGGTTTCATACATGGATGAGCAATAGTTATGTACATTACTTGATGATTGCTTCCTGGAGCTCTCTCAGCTCCATATGAAGTTTGCTGGAAATGACAATAGAATTGAGTGGCCATGGTAGGTGTTGTAGTCACTTGCAAAAACGATGTAGTAAGAAGCTCAACATATATGTGTGCAACATGATTATTAGTAGAGAATACTAAATACTTTGTAATGTGCAAGTTCTTGACTATTTCCTGATGATTAAAATTAACACACTATATTTTCTCAAACAGGGTCATGCCCTATTTTCGAGATGCAAACAGATGGTTTCTGTTTTTTATTATCATAGAATCCCAGGAATTTTATGAGCCGGTAGTGTCGATTGCCTGTTTTATGACTTTTTATCTATATTATGTGTTCAATAAGTTCAATATATTTGCTATGAAAACCAGTGCAGTAAAAGTTAATCTTGTTTTTCTGTTCTCATAATAAATATCTCTTTGCTGTATTCTTTGCTTGGTCTAGATATAAAGTGAGTGAACCCAAAAATAGGTGGTCTCTTAGCAGATTGTAAAGATGGATGTTGCATGACAGACTAATTGGAAGGAAACTCAGCTAGTATTACTATTCTGTGATAAATATTACAAATCAAGCTAGATGTAGGATTAGTCATTTTATTCAATAATTGTTAGAGGTAAAATAGAGTGGCAATGATGCCACACAAAGCTAGATATGTAATACCTTATAGAAATACGCAAACAATTGTCTAAAAACCTCTGCACTTAAAACCTAGGGAGCTGATGCAAGAAAACAAGTCATAACTCATAAGGGCTTCAAGGGAATAATATTTTTGCACCCTTTGCAACTCCAGACAACCATATAAGCAAACTTCCACCTCATATTTTTAGGAACTATTTACACCGAGTGGATGCTACAATTTGACAAAAAGAAGAAAAACTCTAAAATAGTAAAATGGTTACTGTTAACTTATAGCTATTTGTCTTTGGCAGCAACTTAAAGCCTTCCTCCAAGAGAACTCTGCAATTTCAGACAAAGATTCCAGAATTCTTTGAGCAGCTTTGAAAAACCCTAAATGTTTGTGAAGTTCTCATGCACCATGGAATTGGTAACTTTCAAAACCTATGGTAGCTTCCAGAATTCTTTGTTTTTGATATTGAATGTAGAAAACATTCTAGTTAATGATATGTTTCATTTTACCAATATTTAAATTGCTTTGAAAATAGGACTAAAAAATTTGATAATGCAATCAAAGAAAATTTTTAAGTCAAAATTTCGCTGGAACCTTAAGAGGTTTAAAAGCAAGTAATAAAACAATGATAGCATTATTACCTTTGTTCTCAGATGCGTTCAATCCCAGACGTGCAGTCCTCTTCAAAATGTTAATCTATCACAATCCTCTTCAAAATGTTATCTTGCAACCAAAGTCTATTTTTCTCTATGCTTGTGACTGTATTTATAGGGAGCTTTAGTGGTGAGCTAGAACAATATTGATAAATGCATTCTTTGCAGCCATAAATGCATTCACCAGCTGCAAGAAATGCCTTAACAGCAATTGAAAAGAAAATTCTAATATCTGATTCCAGCGATCAAATTCACAACAGATTTCATCTCAAGACATTTCTTATGGCGACTCATCTACAACTGCATTAATCTCTTCACAATAAATGAAAAGTAGATTTAAAGATATTGGGGTTTTAGAGCTTCTAGATTCTGAGCTGGAGACAAGATGTTCGCAAGCTAATGAAATATTGGCTGCAAAGAAATATTGGTTGAGTTAAATTTGTTTTAAATTTGTTTTCAGGCAAGAGGCGATTTCAATTCAACTTTCCGAGGTGAGAAAGACTTAATTCCAACAAATGCCCACAATATAGCCTATCAGCTAATAACCATTTAGAAAATTTTAAATGCGATAGTGTCTGCCAATACTAATAAAGAAAACCATTTTTCTTTTATATTTAAGGAATGTGAACTACAAATAAGAATATGCAGTCAAAGACCAGCAAAGAAGAAACAGAGCAAATAGAAGATAATAGACTAGCAAAGAAGAAACAGAGCAAATAGAAGATAACAGACCAGCAAAGAAGAAACAGAGCAAATAGAAGATAACAGACCAGCAAATAGCAGATTACACAAAGATAACAAAAAAGACAAATGTTTACAAGATTACATACGCACCCTTTCGATTCTAAAAATTTTGTTTTCGTTTAAGGATATCCATGGTCCCCTTTGAAACAACAGAATTTTCAATTAAAACTAACTTAATCATCATTATCACCACCATATTGTTCTTTCTCGCCATGATGGTCAGCAAAGCTATCGTACGCAGGAAAGATCTTTTCAATATCCCCAAGATAAGATATTCCCAATCATCCTCCTCATGCCCATTGAAGTCTTGAATGTCGAGGGCTTTCCTTCTGGGGCATTTCTTGGAGCTTTCCATTAAAAATGCCTTCCTCTCTTGATAGCCAGCTAAGCCATTGTATTCTGAACAAACGCCTCATCCTCCTGTTCGGAGTTGGGTCTGAAGTGCATGTTCGGCTCCACCCTGAAGCCTTCCATATAATTATGGCCCTACTCACTTCCTGCCATATAAAAAAGCATGCTATATCCACAAAGATCTGTTTTTTATCCTCTGCCAGAGCTTCATAGCTTATTTTAAGCGTATCTTTTATGTCTGTAGTCTTGCCTTAAAACCATCTAACTCTAACTTCCAATAACCCTTGTCACTGCCAAAAACACGCCCACCCTCTACTTGCAGAGCAAGTGGTAAACCTCCACACGCTTCTACAAAACCATCTACCAAATTCTCGAATCCACGTTTACAGGACGGTTTATGAAACGCATGCCAGCAGAAGAGTTGTCTGCTATGCTCTACATTCATTTCTTTCATCTTATAACGGACTCTGACTCCAGCCTGTATAAGAAGGCTCTCGTCGCGGGTTGTGAGAATCACTAAACTGTTGGGATTGAGGGCATCTATGGGTAATAGGGCATCTAACTGCTTCTTATCATCAACATCGTCTATAACTATAAGGAACCTTGATTCCCCGCTCCTTTGAAGGTCATGCTTGATATGGGCGGTTCCTTCTTCTATACTACAAAGTTTATGATCAATTTCAGTTCCATACAGTTCATTGAGAAGCTTGCTTTGCAAAGAAGTCAGCTCACCTTTGGCATGTCTATCCCGCACATCAAACAGACTAGTTGATCCACTGAATTCTGAATGTTTGCTTTTGAACAAATATTTGACAAGAGTGGTCTTGCCAGACCCTTTCATTCCAAAGATGCCAATTACTTTATCTATCATTTGCCCATTTCTCTGGCAATGGCTGTAGAAATCGTCCACTAGATCATCAAGTCCCACCTCATATTTTGCAACTTGAAAAGGAATTTTTCTCCTTTGCAATTCCTTCTTCACGGCAGACACGATGCCCTCACACAGCTTATTCATATCACTGAAAATAAGAAAAGCCAAAACAAAAATTTAATTAAAATGGGATTGTCAGAAATTCAGGTATTATTTACAAAACATAGAAAATTATATGGATGGAAAGCACATTAAGATATCATACTCATTCTGTCCGTTGAGGTCGTAGCCCTCGATCCCTGCAACGTTCTGGAGGCATTCTTTCCACTGTTGAATGTCACGATCCGGATATCTGCCCTTCTCTTCGTGTTTGGAAAATGCTTCCGCAACTCTATTTTCGATGCGGCAGAAGTCTGAACGCTGAACATCGTAAAACAGGGGAATAATTCTACGCTTGGTTTGAAACATTAAAGCTAGCTCAGCCAAGCACCACGGAGACTCTGCATATCTCCGTGACAAGATGGCTATGTGCACTTCGGCAGAGATTATGGCATTCTTTATGGTTGGAGAAAGTGAATCTCCCAGTTCAGTCTCTTCACAATCTAGATACGCCTGGACCCCATCTTCCTTTAGAGAATTGTAAAGTTGCATAGCCAGAGTTGTTTTGACATCTGGCCCTCGATGGTTGATGAATACATCAAACTGTTTGGCAGACAAGGAGGATTTTATCATATTCTTAGAAGGCTCAAGTACCAAAAATGGATCGCGTTCCTGCCCTCTTCGACCTGATGACAAAGTGGACGCCATTAACAGAAAATTGATGCTGCCGTGAAGAAACAAATTAATGGAAATTATAAGCAACTGGAGAGTAGAGGAAAGTTGATAAGTAAATATGCCCTCTAGGTAAAGTTAATATAGTCGGTGATTCCACATTACTGCCTGCCAACAACACAGCTGTAAAAGTAAAACTAATTCCACGTTCTTGCCTCGTAATAACCAAGAAAAGGCTGTTTACGCGACGAATTAAGAGGGTGTTTTTAAAGTTCTTAACAAAATAATTAAAAAGAAATGAAAAATAATTAGGCTATATAGTTTACTCAACCTTTTTTTTTAAAAAGACATCTTAAATTTGTTTTACTAGGGGAGCATTCTAATTTCAGGTGTCCACATGGAGTGTCACATGGACCAAAAAAAACCTAAAAAATTGCTTGCCAATTCAGCAATTTTATGATGGATCTAAAAAATATGTTTCGCCTATGTGGATGCAATTTGTCACATGTACGTCGATGATTGGTGGAGTGGTCAAATTAATTACTCATTTGGATGGTGACCAATCGTGGGTCAAGACCACCTCGGTGATTGTGTGGCAATGGATCGGTATGTGTTCACCATGCCACCTGGCGAGCAAGCAAGCAAAGCACCACCATAAATGCCCACTTCCTTACATTTAACACATTATCTCTTATGTCCCTCTTGGCTAGCCATATTAACTTTGTATCCCTTCCCATTTACTTGTTTCAGATGGTGCCAACTTTCGATGCATTTGAGCATTGAATGTTGTAGAACCTCGTGAGGATATGAAAATGCAATAAGGAAAAACTATTGGAGAATGCCAAGATTAAGAGCATGAAACAACTTTCACAAGTGAATATAATATGTACAATAGTATGCCTATCAAATATAAAATGAAGCGCATATAATACAATGATCAAGCCTTGTATATATAGGCAAGGATGAGGAGGTAGGAAGGTAGGATTGAATAACTGACTACCCCTCTATAGGTGTGACACTTGTGAGCTCACTTGACAAGTGGGTGAGCGAGTGTCAATAGGTGTCTCAAGTCATGAGGACACATGTCTCAATTCTATGAAGAGAGACAAAAGCAAAAGAAACCTAAGTAAACTTAAGCTAGGTGTGAATAGGTCAATCATAGATAGGTGATTAGCTAACTAGGTGGACAAAGACACTATTTACACTAACAAACAACACAATAGAAATGCATAAAACACACACAAGCTATACCTTATACACCTTCAAACTCCATGATTGAGCTAAATAGGATGCACCCTAAGCCTATTGATATGTTCTAAATAACTAGAAATTTAGATTGCTCTAACAAAAATTTCAACATAACCTTGTTGCAATGGCAAATATGGAAGCAAAATGACAACATGAAGTTACTTGCAATAGACTTGATGACAATGAAGGGTGAAGGTTGTTATTTATAGAAAGAGGCTCTAAAGGATGGAGTGACAAGATCTTTCCACAAGATCAAGGGCTCATATTGAGAGGTGGTCTCAAGTAAAAGGGAGAGGACAAGTGTCACATGAGGGTTAACGGAGAGTGGAGGCTTAAATGAAGGTGATTAGATAAGATTATGGAGGATTATGATAGGATTTTCAAGAGAGGAAAATCTTTTACTTTTTGCTCATCTCTAGGGAGGTGGAATTTAAAATTGGATTTTATGGATAGGAGAGAGATGGCCCCATACAAAGTCAAGTAGAAAAAGGTGGCATTTGTCCCTAGCAGATTTAATGAGGAAAATGTGAGGAATTATTGGGTGAATGTGCAGGTAAGCTTATGGAGGAGGGTGACACATGGCAGGTGATGGAATTTTAAATTGAGGAAAAAGTTAAGTGAGGATTAGAAGGAAGATATTTAATTAGTTAATCTAAGATTAATTAATTAATAGATGTTAGAAGAAATAAATGGCAAAAGGCTAAGGTTAGAAAATTAAATAATTAACCTTTGGAAGGGAAAATATGAATGTTAATTAAATAAAATTTAATCAATTTATAGGAATAGAGGGATAATTAATTAAATAATAAAATATTTAATTAATTATAAGATAATGGGATAACTAAATAAAATTAAGAATTTTAATTAAATTAAAATGTAAAGTTAGATTTAGGGTGTCTATGCCTTGCTTATCTCTCTTACCACTATCCCACAAATGAGACATTTCTTCTCAAGTGTTCATTTCAATAGGGACCAAAACATGTTCGGCTCTATTTTATATTTCGCAAGTCTTCCGCAAAAGGAATGCTTGCCAATGGTGGGTTTGTGCTTGTTGCTCCTCTTCACAATGATGTTATCTGCAAAGGTAACTTTGTTGAATGATCCGCTTTGTATTTCTCTATTATTCCTTTGGCTACAACATTTGCTTCCTCATTTATCACGTTTTGTTGCTCCTCATCATAGTAATGATATATACTAAGGTGAATTTTTCTTTTGGCTACAACATTTACTTCCTCTTTATCATTTTTTGCAAGTTTCACAAAATGGAATGGTCACCAATGTTGTGCCAATCAACATTGCTCTTCCAGGCCATCATGGAGTGATTTTCAACCTAGGAGAGGAATTTTTTCCTCGCTAAGGTAATGAACAATATGTTGTTTATTATGGGTGCTTCTTTCATTTATGGTTTCTTGGTTTTTTGTCTGTCTCTGCTTTGCATTCTCTAACTTGAAGGTTTTGTTGTTTTTTGGGTGCTTCTTTCAATAATGGTTTTCTAGGCTTTAGTTTTCTTTAGCATTCTCTAATTTTAAATTGAGTGCTTGAGGTTTTTTGTTTATGAAAGACGTGTTTTGTGTTTATAAACACATTTAATATTCATGGGAATTCTAATATTCTATTATAACATGACTGTGACATACCAGTTAAGTTATAAATTTAAGCTTATAGTTCTATGAATTTGTTATGCAAATGAGTTTTCGATAGTTTTACTATTTACCAATAATATTGTCAACTTGGTTCATCGTTCATTATAGTCTATGACATAAATACTATCCTTAGCAATGTTTAACATGCTTCTTTACACCCCTAATAGGTTTAGGGTTTACTTGCAATTATTAATGGGGTTATTATTAGAGTTTATGTGTTGTTCATTTATTTTTTGAATTTGCAATTTATCTTTTTGTCAAATAAACTTAATAAAACGTAATAATGGTTTGCATACAATTGTTCATGGGTTTATTCTTAGGGTTTACATCATGTTCATTTGTTTATTCAATTCTTAAGGTTTATACCTATTGTTGTGGGCCATTTAAGAGCTTTTCTTTCCTAAGAATAGTAGGTTTGTTTATTAATGGGTTTTGTTATTCGAATAGCTCAAAAAGAGAGTCTTAGGAACTAGGTTGGGATAGCCATTTTTTAGGTGAATTTACTATTGCATAGTGGAGCAAGAATTGTTATCTTCTTATTTATTATACTTATTTTATTTAATGAGTTAGTAGAGTATAAAACAAAGAATGCATGTTAGTTGTTATATTTTATTTGTTATTGTGAGCAACAATTGTTATCTTCTTATTTATAATTATACTTATTTGATTTTGAGTTAGTAGAGTATACAATAGAGAATACATGTTAGTTGCTATATGTATTTGTTATTGTCCTATTTAAATTAATTTTCAACATGAGCAAAGTATTCAACTTACAATAATATAGATTATTTTCATTAATAAAATGAAGTCAATTCATCAAGGCGTAGGATAGGCACCATACAAAATGTATCTATGGGCATGTCTTAGTAAATTATCATATTAATGGTAAATTATAATTTATAGTATTAAGGTTTTTCTTTATTTAGGGTTTTCTTATTTTGTTAAGCTCCTACATTGTTCAAATGGTCTAAGATTTTTGCACTATCAAACAAGTTAGGAAGTTGATAATGATCGCACAACTCATCTATACCCTTCTCAATTTGGGTACCTATATGAGGGTGATTGAGTGGAAAAGAAAACCTAATACTTGGGTTTGTCCTTTCATAAAATTAGTCTACACTCCAATGATAAATCAATGATAATTGAACCTATGTATCTATTTTTAAGTCCAAGAATATTCAAAATGATTTCACATCAAATTATAATTTATAAATTTTGATATTTATAAGTACTTTTAGGGATTCAACAAACAACATTTATTGGGCTTTGACAAAGAGAGATTATTAGTGAGGATTATAGCTTACAGGGCTACTATGATTGTGTTTGTCATTCAAAAATTATGATAAAAATAATTTTGTTCTATTTTATCATATTGTAGATAATTTTTCAGTGCCATTCAGTTTTCTTCCTTTCAGTCTGAGCACATGTCATCAGTTGGATTAACATTTAAAAAGTTAATTTTACCTTGTATACAAGTTTCGTCAAATTGATTGATCATCACAAATGCTCTAAAACATGGGAAGTACCGAGAAAAGAGAAATAACCACTCAAAGAAATATGAGTAACCTTAGCAACATTACCTTGAAGCACTTGCAATTCAAATGGGTTAGAAAGTAATAAACCATAAAAATATTGAACCAAAATTTTAGGACTATTTGACCTAGATAACCTAGTTATCTCATGTGCAAATTGTTGTTCTATATGGGAATCTAGTACAAACAAAATTTTGAGTAGATTGCATTATTTAAGGATTCAAACAAGGACTTCATCTTAAGATATATTAAGGATGTGAATGATATCTTAGCATATAATCAACTCAACCGTAAAGGCCAAATGATGGGTAAGTATAGAAAGATGGGGGGCTAAAAGGGGGTCTTAAGTGGCCACTTTTTTTCTAAAATCAAGAAATACTGACCTTGGATGAGAAATTGAGGATAGTTACACTCAAAATTTGAAGATGCAACAAAAACAATGTTCATAATGCTCTAAGTCTACTTTCTAAACTACTATTTCTTTTTGAAAATGGTAGAAATTAAGGGGTTCAAAAAAGGGAGCCACATAAATTGGTGTTGTTTTTTTCTAAAAAATGAATAACATAGCGTCTTTTGTGGCTCCTCAAAAGGTTAAATTTTTTTGGTATTTTTAATATCGGCTGAGAAATTAGCTAATAACATGTAGTTTATGTCCAATTTTTTTGATAATTTTTAATGAATATTTGATTTTTTACTAATTTTCAAAGTGGACACATCTTAAAAAATAGAATTTTGGCCATGCTACCCCTATAATTTTTTAAAACTAATTGAAAATCTTTTTTTTTAATATGTGTAGAATGGAGTCTAGTTTATAAAAATGTAATTTATTTAAAATTTCAATGAACACTTAAAAAATAAAGTAAAAAATACCAAACACTAGTTTTTGACAAAAAAGGGACACACAAACAAAATTAATTAAAGATGAAAGTCTTAACATTGTCAAAATGTGAAAAAAATTACATCATTAAATAGCTAAGAGAGAGCCTAACATTACCCAGGTGTTCGATTTACTTGACCTTGAAACATGTGCAAATGTGATGGTTAGCACGAACAAGATTATGTGAAATCTTGTAGAATATGTAAAAACACGTCTTTGAACGTTGGGAAGGCATTCCAAGCCTTTGGGTTGGAAATCCAAAGAAAATCCAAGCCTAAGGCTTGTGGATTCCCAAAGCAAGACATAACACGAGCATGTTATAATGCACACACGTTATGATTTGTATTGAAATTTGTTCCTTGTCAATGAGTTTCAAAAAATGTGCTAAAATGTATTACCAAAACGTGCCAAAAAGCATTGTCAAAACACAAGCGTGTTATAACGTGCTCGCATTTTGTGAATGTATTGAAAAAATGTGAGCTCTTATAAAGCGCTCACATTTTGGTCTACATTGAAAAAAACAATCCACTCTTTTTTCTCTTTCTTCTTATTTTTTTTAGGGAAACTATATACATGAAATAAATATTTAAGTATAGGTTGACATGTTTTCTTTCTTACTTATACTTTAAATTATATTTCATGTATATAGTTTTAGGATGTTTGAGAGTGGTTTCAAATCTGTAAGAGTTATAATGCAAATTCTAGTTTTTGGAAGATCTTATAATTTTTCAAACTTAGTAAAATTTTAGTAATTAGCATGTCAAATTTCATTAATCAAGAGGTCAAAAATTAGTAATTAGTAAGTTGTATAATATTTTTCTCTCATTATGTATCCCTTATGCTCTAGACCCCTCTCTCACTCTCTCTTTCCCTCTCTACTTCTCTCTATCTCACCATTCTCTCACTCTTCCCCTGTATACTTCTCTCCCTCACCCTCTCCCTCTCTCCCTCTTTCTATTTGTCTCTCTTTGTCTCTCTACCTCACCTATGTCTCCCTCCCTACCTATTTCCCTCTCTACTCTCTCTGTCTAGATCTCTCTCTCTATCCCTCCCTCTCTCCCCCTCTTTCTCTCTCTCCTCTCTATTTCGCCATTCTCTCTCTCTACTTCTCTTTATCTCATCCCTCCCTCCCCTCTCTCTATCCATCTCCACCTCCTCCTTCCCTCTCCTTCTCCTCTCTCCTATCCTCCCTCCTACTACTATCCCTCCCTCTCCTTCCCTCTCTTCTCTATATCTCCCTCTCCTCTCTTTCTACCTCTCCCCATATATCTCTCCTCTTTCTTTTGTCATCATCATCTCTGCCTCCATTCCATCTTGTATGCCCTTCACCCTCTCTCTAAAAACTTGTCCCTCCACTCTCTTTATGTGTATCTCTTTGTCTCTCTTTTGTCTCACCTATGTTTCCCTCTCTCTCTCTCTCTCTCTCTCTCTCTCTCCTATGTTTCCCTCTCTACCTCTTTTTGTATCTCTTTCTCCCTATCTCCATGTCTCCCCACCCCCCCCTCTCTCTCTCTCTCTCTCTCTCTCTCCCACCCTCCCACCTACCTTCCCCCTATTGTTCAGGTTTGAGGGTATAGGTCTAAGTGTATAAGGTATAGAGATTAGGTTTTGGATATTGGGTTTAGGGTTTAGGGTTTAAGTTATAGGGTTGAGGGCTAAGGCTTAAGGGTTTAGGGTATAAGGTTAATTGTATAGGGTATAGGGTTTAAGTTATAAGGTATAAGGTTAAGGGTTTAGAGTGTAGGGTTTAGGGTATAAGTATAAGGTTGAGGGTATACAGTATAGGGATGAGGTTTGAGGGTGTAGGGATTAGGGTTTAAGGAATAGGTTTGAAGGTTGAGGGATAGTGTTCAGGGTTGAGGGTATAGGGTTAAGTGTATATGGTATAGGGATTAGGGTTTAGGATATTCAGTATAGGGTCGAGGGTATTGGGTTTAGGGTACAAGGTTGAATGTAGGGTTGAGGGTTTAAGTATAGGGTATAGGTTGAGGGTTGAGGGTATAAGGTTAAGTGTATAGGGTATAGGTATTAGGGTTTAGGATATTGTGTATAGGATTTAAGGTGTAGTGTTTAGGGTATAAGGTATAGGGTTAAGGGTTGAGAGTGCAGGGTTTAGGGTTTAATTATAGGGTTAAGGGATAATGTTTAGGGTTTATCCAATATAAGGTTGAGGGTATAGGGTTGAGGGTGTAGGGTTTAGGGTTTAAGGTATAGGTTTGAGGGTTGAGGGATAGTGTTCAGGGTTAAGGGTATAGGGTATAGAGATTAGGGTTTAGGAATTAGGGTTTAGGATATTCAATATAGGGCTGAGGGTCTTGGGTTTAGGGTTGAGGGTTTAGGTTAAAAGGTTGAATGTAGGATTGAGGATTTAAGTATAAGGTTGAGGGTTGAGGGTATAAGGTTAAGTGTCTAGGGTATAGGGATTAGGGTTTAGGATATTTGATATAGGATATAGGGTGTAGGGTTTAGTGTATAAGGTATAGGGTTAAGGGTTGAGAGTCTAGGGTTTAGGGATAATGTTCAAGGTTTAGGGTATAAGGTTGAGGGTATAGGGTATAGGGATAAGGGTGCAGGATGCAAGGTTTAGGGTTTGAGGTAAAGGTTTGATGGTTAAGGGATAGTGTTCAAGGTTGAGGGTATAGGGATTAGGGTTTAGGATATTGGGTATAGGGTTAAGGGTATTTGGTTTAGGGTACAAGGTTTAATGTAGGTTTTAGGGTTTAAATATAGGGTTGAGGGTTGAGGTTTGAGGGTATTAGGTTAAGTGTATAGGGTATAGGGATTAGGGTTTAGGATATTGGGTATAGGGTTTAGGGTGTAGGGTTTAGGGTATAAGGTATAGGGTTAAGGGTTGAGAGTGTAGGGTTTATGGTTTAAGTATAGGTTTGAGGGATAATGTTCAAGGCTTAGGGTATAAGGTTGAGGGTATAGGGATGAGGTTTGAGGGTGTAGGGTTTAGGATTTAAGGTATAGGTTTGAGGGTTGAGGGATAGTGTTCAGGGTTGAGGGTATAGAGTTAAGTATGTAGGTTATAGGGATTAGGGTTTATGATATTTAATATAGGGTTGAAAGTTGACGATTTAGGGTTGAGGGTTTGGGGTACAAGGTTGAATGTAGGGTTTAGGGTTTAAGTATTGGGTTGAGGGTATATGGTTAAGTGTATATGGTATAGGGATTAGGGTTTAGGATATTGGGTATAGGGTTGAGGATATTGGGTTTAGGGTGTAGGATGTAGGGTATAAGGTTGAATGTAGGTTTTAGGGTTTATGTATAGGGTTGAGGGATAATTTTTAGGGTCTAGGGTATAAGGTTGAGGGTATAGGTTATATGGATGATGGTTGAGGGTTTAGGGTTGAGGGTATAGGGTTAAGTGTATAGGGTATAGGGATTAGGCTTTAGGATT